>CAUYQG010179061.1:0-38256 GCA_963574415.1 Tarsius wallacei | reverse complement strand
AGTAATGGAGGAAGGGGTGTCAATAGGAAGATAGAAAGAAAGAAGAGTGAGAGGGGGGACAGACATACATACCAACTAAGAGGTGAAAAAGAGACACAAGGCCGGAGAGAGGTGAATAAAAACAATTCTCTAAAGAATATTTGTAGCTATACAAAGGCAGACCAAAAAAATTATGTCTTTTGATGCATTTTGCCTAACACAAACAGATAGTGTAAGTCAATAAGAAAACAGAAGTGAGCAAAACAGTCAAAGTGATAAAATCAAAAGTCAAAGTAAGAGATCAGACTAGCTCTGGGATCTTTCCTGAGTGTCTAAAGTCTGTTCATCTCTGCTCTTTGGCCTCTCCCCTTATTTTCTTTGCAGACAGCTACATTTACTGCAACTTGAGTTTCTTCTTTTGGGCTACAACCTGGGATGTCTGCTGCTTAGTTCCCAGGGGAGTGGCTTTGGCTTCTGTTTAGCGACGTTACCTTGGGAACTGAGGTGGAGGCTGCTGGTAGGTGGGTGGGGCAATGCAAGTCTCTCCCTGAAGAATGGCCGAAGTGGCAGTTTCACTTTCGTGTATCCTTTTTCTCTGCTCCTTTGGGTCCCTGGGCAATCCACTATGATGGACTGTGGTGGTGTGGAGGCACCAGGGATCAGCTTCAGAGCTGGGTGCTCTATCCGGTGCACGACCAGCGGGCTGGGGTGGAAGCAGGGGTCATGAGTTCCCTCCTCCGGAGCTGAGAGCCTCCGAACAGCACCTCCTAATGATATGCACTTCCTTTACCCAGAGCTCCACATTTCAAAGCTCCAAAGCTCCAAAGGGCAGGCGGTGAGTGGTGAAAGTGGCCCTGGATTGCTCACAGCATATTTCAGTCAGAAATGGAAACAGTTTCTCTGAGGGGCGGGTGCCCACAGCCTCTCAGGGTGACCGGAGGCTTGGTCTGGTTAAGAAGATGTAGTCAGGGAAGGAGCTAAGACCCGAGATTTCCCGTCCACCCATGAGGGAGCACCCGGGGGCGCAATAGCCAGCCCTGCATGGGACCGAGGGTCCCCGGGCCTCGGACCAATGCAGCTGGTGGTGGGCAAGTGGGTGGGGGAAGGAAAGCAAGAGTCTTTTTGGGGAACTCATATTTGGAAAATCTCACAATTCTGCCTATGCCGTCGCCATCTTACCCAGAAGCCTGTATTCATTTTAATTAGATCAAGTTAATTGATAGTGTTGTTCATGTCAACAGTATTTTGTGCCTGCTTGATTTATCAATTATAGTGGTGCTGAAGTCTCCAGTTGTAGTTCTGTATTTGTCTCTCTTTCTCTTTTTTTTTTTTTTGAAGTTTTGTCAGTTTTTTGCTTCATGTATTTTGATGCTCTGTTGTTAGATTCAAACAGATTTAGGACTGGTATAACTTTTCTAAGAATTGACAATCTTATTTTTAGTGTAATGCTTTCCTTTACTTGTGATAATTTTTCTTGTCCTAAAGTTTGCCTTTTCTGACTTTAACACAAATACTCTAGCTTTATTTTATTTTATTTGTTTATTTTAAAAATGTAGGGTACAATTCAGGTGATCGTAAAGGTAAAGTTCGGGCCTCCCTTTGTTCCCCACTTCACCTGGCTTGAGATCAGGTACACTTATTGATGTTATGTCCTCCCAACCCCCAGCAGATTCTGGCTACTGCCAATTGCTTTCTTACAGTATTATGGTAAATGTGGAAGGACCGCTTATGAGTGAGAACATGTGGTACTCCGTTCCATGTTTCTGTGGTAATTACTGAGTGTTATAGCCTCTAAATCATCCAATTTGCTGTGAAGTTCATAATTTTGTTCTTCTTTATGTAATAGTCCATTGTGTATATGTATCACATTTTTTTGTCCAGTCCAGTTTCAGTGAGCATCTCAATTGAGTCCATGTTTTTGCAATTGTAAATAGTGCTATAATAAACATGCTTGTGCAGGTATCTTTTTTATAGAGTGACTTAAGTTCCTCCAGATATATTCCCAGAAGGGGGTTGCTGAGACATATGAAATGTCAATTTCTAGTTATTTTAGGAATTGCCACACTGTTTTCCATAGAGACTAATTTAGTTTGCATTCCCAAAAACAGTGTAGAAGCGTTCCCTTTTCTATACATCCCTGCCGGCAACTGTTATGTTTTGCTTTATTATTGATGGACGTTCTCTACTGGAGTTAGATGGTATTCCAATGTGGTTTTGATTTGCATTTCTCTGGTGATTAGTAAGGCTGAGCATTTTTTTCATGTGTCTGATGGCTGCTCATCATCTTGGGGTACAAAACTCAAAGGTACCAAAAGGAAATAAAAAAACAACCCCATTAAAAAGTGGTCAATGACATGAACAGACACTTCTCAAAAACTTTATTTTGTTTAGTGGTAACATGCTAACTTTTTCTTCATCCATTTACTATTAACCTATTAAGGTTTGTATATTCATTGTGGGTTCTTTTAGATAACATATACTTGGACTTTATTTAAAACCATTCTTACCATCAGTGTCCAGACTTTCTTTTAATTGGTGTATTTATGCCCTTTACACTTAGAATGATTACTTATGCATTTGAGTTAGTATTCATCATGGGCTTCTGTTTCTGTATTTTCTCATTCTAATGAACATTTTATATGATTATATTTTCTCTCTTCTCTTAGTGTATCAATAATACTTCTTTCAACCATTGTTTGCAGGATTCCTTAGAGTTTGCAACGTACTTTTTAAAATAGTGTAAGTTAAATGGCACCTCCAAATAACACTTTTCTGCTTCATGTGTAGTGCAGGTATTTTATAAAAGAGTATTACCAATTTTTTCTTCACATCCTTTAAGAAATAGTTCTAATTCATTTCATTGATCCATATGCTAATTTATTATCCACCATGTTTTACTTTTATTACTTTAAACAAACATTTGTATTTTGGATCAATTAAGAACAAGACAAATTCAATATTTTATCTTCAATTGTTTTTTATTTTTTTTTTCTTTTTAAGTCTAATTTTAAGCTTCTGAACTATATAATTTACTTTCTGCCCAAAGAAAATATTTTGACATTTTTAAGATCAGATCTGCTGCTACCAAGTTGTCTACATTTTTATTTGTCAAGTATTCTTCATTTTTCCTTTACTTTTTGTATAATAATAGCTTTATTAATATATAACAGACATACCATATAATTCATACATTTAAACTGTACTATTGAATGTTTTTAGTAGAGTCACAGAGTTGTGCAAACATCAACATTATTTAATTCTGGAATATTTCCAACACTCAAAAAAGAATCCTAATACCAAGTCCCTTCCCTTTTCTTCATCCTAACTCAACACTATGTTGCCACTAATCTACCAGGGTGCCAACAAAATGTAGACACATTTTAAGCAATGTTATTTATGTATTACTTTTAGTTGGCTGTAATCAGAAGTGTCTGGACACTGATAGTAGCCACTTTGAACACTTCTTGTAGTTACAGAAGTCAAACATAATGTGAATTCATCTTTTGTTATCAGTGTATATTGAATATTAAAATTTTAATAAAGGCGTGTCCTTTATTAAAATGTGTACACATTTTTAGGCACCTTCTGTCTTTTCTGTCTGTATAAAATTGGCCAATTCTGGACATTTTGTGTAGATTGAATTATAACAATATGTTATTTTTTCCAAAATGGCTCTTTGCATTCATTATGTTTTCAAGGTTCAACCATGCTGTAGAGTGTGTTTTATTTATTTTTATTACTGAGTAATATTTAATTGTTTGGCTACATCATATTCTATTACTATTCATCAGGTGATAGACATCTGAGTGATTTCTACTTTTTGGTCATTATGACTAGTGCTGCTATGGACATTCATGTACAAATCTTTGCGTGAAAGTATTTTAAAATCTGGATACATGTCTGGTGACTCTATAATATTTTGCCCATGATTCTTACTTTTTTTTTTAATAGCCATGCTAGTGGGTATGAAGTACTATCACTGTAATTTTGAATTGTATATCACTGGTGGCTAGGGATATCATGAGTCCTTTTAAGTCCTACTATTTTATCAGCTTAAAAGTACTATTTCACTGGATATAGAATTATAGGTTGGGTTTTTTTTTTTCTTTCCTACACATTAACTATTTCGATTCATTCTTTTCTTGTTTGCATAACTTCTAACAGAAGTCTGCTCTAATTTTTGATCTTGTTTTATTTATAGGTAAGGTTGTTTTCTCTCCTCCCCCCTCCCCACTTACTACTTCAGGATTCCTTCAAAGTTTTCTCTTTACTTTTAGTTTTCTGCAGTTTAAATATGAAGGATTTTAAAGTAACTGGTTTGTTTTGTTCTATTTTGTTTTGTTTTTCTTGTAAGTATTCTTCTCGCTGTACTGTGAGATCTCTCAGCTTGTGATTTAGTGTCTGTCTTTAATTTTGACAGTTTTCAGCCAATATTAATTCAAATATTTCTTTGCCTTAATTTTTTTTAAAGTAGGATTTATTGAGAAGACAGAAGAGCATCTACAGTGGGAGGGAACCCAAAGGGGTTGCCCATCTTAAGCCAATGTTAATTCAAATATTTCTTTGCCTTAATTTTTTTTAAAGTAGGATTTATTGAGAAGACAGAAGAGCTTCTACAGTGGGAGGGGACCCAAAGGGGTTGCCCACCTTAATTTTTCTTTCTTCAAATTCCATTGTGAAAATTGTATATATTACATCTTTACAAAAATTCCAATTTGTGAATATTCTATTCTTTTTTTTATTATATTTTTTGAATTTTGGCTTTGGAAGTTTCTATTGAACTACCTTAAATACCACTGATTCTTTCTTCAACTGTTTGGAATCTACCAATGTGTCTATCAAAGACAAATTTAATTTCAGTTGTTGTGCTTTGATTTTTAGCATTTTCTTGGATTCCTTCTTAGAATTGCTGTTTTTCTGTTCATATTATACATTTGTTCTTGCATGCTCTGTTTTCTCCATTGGAGCCTTTCACATATTAATCAAGGCTATTTTAAAATTTACTATCTGATAATCCTACCATGTGTGTTATATCCGAGTTTGGTGCTTGTTCTGCCTCCTCAGACTGTGTTATTTTGTTTTTATTTTTATTTTTCCTCCATTTTGGTACATCTTGTGATTTTTTTTTTGTTGAAAGCTAGACACATTGTTTGGTACAATAGGAATTGAGGCAAATAGGCCTCTAGTATTAGGATTAATGTTAATCTGTCAAGAGTTTGGCTTGCTATAGTTGTAGATTCCAATAGCTTTATTTTGTTTTATTTTATTTTATTTTTGAGTTGGAGTCTCACTCTGTCGCTCAGACTGGAGTGCAGTGGCCGCTCCCAGCCTCAACCTGCTGGGCTTCTGCGATCCTTCCACCTCAGCCTTCCAAGTAGCTGGAACTAAAGGTGCGCGCTACCACACCCGGCTAATTTTTTGATTTATTGTAGAGATGAGGTTTCGCCAAGTTGCCCAGGGGGGTCTCGAATCCACGGACTCAGGCAATCCACTCACCTCAGCCTCCCAAAGTGCTCGGGATTACAGGCTGAGCCACTGAGCCTGGCTCCAATAGCTTTAAATTCCTCTGGGGTCAACTTTTTTGTCTCACCTCCTGATGCTGAGTTTCCCAAAGGACTCCTCTTCAGAGAGAGTCTGTGTCTTACAGCTCTTTTAGCTATAATCCACTATAACATGGGAACCCTGTTGGTATTAACAATAGTGAGAGGGGAACTGTTCTGTAATCTTCCAACTAAATATCAATCATTTAATTGGCCTCTGCCTGTGTCCTGTGGCTTTTACAACTTTTCCTTCTAATATAGCTTCTCCATTCCTTGGTCTGATAGGAAGTTCAGAAGGGATTAGGATGAGAGGAATACTCTTCCCTCACATATCTGCAACACAGTTCTGGTGAAATCTTTCCTCCTGGAGAGTAGATCTTGTTATGAAGTAGATTTCAGGACTATGTCCCAAATGTTACTCTCTCTTCCCACTGATGGAGTCATGAAGTGACATTTATTGACCTACAATTATGAAATCCTGGTGGGATTCCTGGATCCCATAAAAGTGTAGAACACACCTCAAGATCACAAATCCTAAAGTTTTTCATTATCAAGGTGGCCAGCACTCAGTCTCCAGCAATTTATCAAAATTATGTTTAATTGTTCCTATAAGTTTCTAGATACAGCAGTTTTTGCTACAAGGAAGCAGATCTTGGTTGTAACTCTCTGGATTCTCTTATCTCCAGATTTTGGTGTGATGACTTTTTCTACAAATTCGGTTTTCCTGCAGACCCAAGAAAAGTCACTGATTTTCAGTTTTCAAGATATTTGTTGATGTTTTAAGTATGGCAGTGACAACTTCCAAACTCTTTACACATTGGAACTGAAACAAAAGTCCATCCAAACAGTCATTCAACTTATTTTTTGAAAACTCTGATGTAAGCACATATTGCTGAGTTATGGAGAATTAGGATAAAATTTCTCCAATGCTATTATGTACTGTGTTAAGTATGGTAGTGGTTTACTAAAACAAGGTGAAATGGTGTAACATTAAATTTTAAAAAGTTTGATTCTAAATCCCATGTTCTACAATGGTGATAAATCCATTTTCCTAGTGAATTTAAAATCATTAACAGCATAATGAATATAAACTATAAATAATACCACGATTGCAACATATTTGATATAAGCCGTGAGTAATATAATTGCAGCATATGCCATTGCAGTTTTAAGTTTGCAGTATTTTTGATACCATGCAATACACCAAACAGTTATATAGATTATTGAAAGTAATTTTTACTATCTGTTCCTAAGATAAATTAATCTTGGTTGATACAATTTTTATATTTTCTTTTGTTCATATGTCTTAAAGGTTGGTGGCTAAGCATAGTTAAGTTAAATGTACTTTCAATACAATGTAGTGTTTTTTAAAATTTATGCTAATATTTACTTTTGCAAGATTAGGGTATTGCTATATTGCCCAGGATGGAGTCAAATTCCTGGGCTCAAGCAATCTTCCTACCTTAGCCACTTGAGTAGACTTGCTCTCTTTTTATGTCCTGAGAGCAAGAATAGTAGTAATCATTAATATATTTTTCAGTATTGTGAATGATTTTACTTTTGCCACTGCAGGGTAAAATCCAAAATAGTTAGTAAATCATATATTCAATTAGTGTGATGTAGTGTTAAGAGATTATTGAGAATACCTATGTAGGCTATATTATGGTACACAGTTCAAACATAATCATTTAAATATAAAATAATCAAGTGAACTACATTACATAAAACTAGTGGTAAATCTTGGCTAAAATTCAATGAAAATTCAGTTACAGAGAAGATGCAGTTTGGCAAATAAAACCTGAAATAAAATAAATCATATCAAAACACACTTTAAGAAGGCAAATTTTATTATGTAAATATCTGAACAGATCAGCTGGTATAGTCTTTTATGAAAACCAAATTATTGGAAGAAGAATGTAAGGCAGCTTGTTAACAATTTGGAGGGGAAAAAAAAGCATTGTGTTTCTGACTAGAATGTCAGGGAAGTTGTGCATTCTTACCTAGGGGTATCTGGTAGAAAGACATTTTCTTGTGATTGACATTAATGGGAGTTTCACATGTGTATTTGGGAAAGAAAATCTCCCTAATTAGAGTTTTTCTCACTCGCATTTCCTTTCTCATAGGGTTTAGCTGATGAGCTGTATCAGCAATACAGTTTTAGAAATGTTTACGAAGAAAAGAATGAATCATGAAAGCATTTCTTCCTTTGCATTTAGCGAGTAATCCAATATAATTTCATGCATAATTAGAGTTTAAATGATGCAATGAAAACACATAGTACACACATATATAATTCCCATCCAAGAGTTCCAAGTTTTGGAATTTAAAATTATGCTCAATATACAGCTAGAAATTAAAATAGGTTAATAATGATTAATGAATATAGAAAAAGACTTTTTAACCTTCAGCATTTGTTGTTTCAAGAAACATCTTGAAATTCTGTGCTTGCCATTAAAAGTATAAAATTATTTGAACTTATACTATGGAATAAATGTGCAAATAATTTACAAGAGTTTTATAGATCAAATACATTTAAAATGTCATTTTATATTTAAAATTATTTTGTTTATGGGTATTATTGCCACGTCTTAGATATATTTTTAGATATCAGAGTGCCATGTTCTTCTGTTTAATTGATTTTAAATCTACACAAATAATAATATTCTAATTATATAGATATTATTGAATATGTCTATCCATGATATATTAACTGATATTTTCATTTTAAGTTTATGTATATACAAAGCATATCTATGTGCACATATTAAACACGTATATGTGTATAGATTATATATGTGTATGTATGGATGAATAAAGATTATTAGAAAGGCTTGGATTCTTTAACAGTTATTACTTCATTCCTTATTTCCTGCTATATTATTTTTTCTCACGCTCAGTAGTTGTCATATTTGCCCTGAGAATCTTTTAAATTAATGACACAATATAATAACTTCATATACAACATGTCTGTTTTAGACAGAATAATGTTCTCCTAGAGCCATTCACATTGTAACCCTGGAATCTGTGAATGTGTTATAGTACATGGAAGAGGGAATTAATGTTGGAGATGGAATGATGCTTCTAATCAGTTGACCTTAAAATAAGATTATTATTTGTTTGTTCAAGCAGGCCCAATGTAATTACATGGGCTTTTATAAGTTAAAGAAGGAAGCAAGACAGTCAGTGTCTCAGAGTTGCTGCATGTAATAACTCAATTTCCCATTCCAGTGTTTTAATATGGAAAGGGTCATGAGACAAGGAAAGTGTACAGACTACTCACTGGGAAATGTAAAGAACTAAATTATCCCAGAGTCTCCAGAAGAAACATACTGCTGACAACACTTTGATATTAACACAGTGAGACCTATTTAAGACTTCTGACAGCTAGAGCTGCAAAGTTATAAGCTTGTGCTCTTTTAAACCATCAAGCTTGGTAATTTGTTACAGTAGTAGTAGGGAACTAATAACAAAATCCAAAATACAATTAATAATTCACCTAAACACATTGACAAGAATGAGAATTACTAAAGCCTTCCTCCTCCTCCTCTCCCTCATCTCACTATTCTAGTTGTATCTTCCTATGCCTGATTTAAAATTTTTAGTTTTCTTTCTCCTCTTCCTATATATTCATGTTCAATCATATATACCTGGGAAATCAGTTCAGTTTGTTTGCTTTTACTTTCCCGTGTGTATTCCTGGCAATCAGGTTCTCTTATTCATTCACCTAGACTAACGCAATGGCCCCCTGAGTACTTGCCCCCTGATACTTCATATCCAAGAGAGCAATAGAGTCCTCAAATGAAGGTTTGATATTAGAATAGTTCTTCTCACAAATCCTTTGCATATTTCTTTCAACACCTAATAAAACTACAATAATAACAGGTATATTTTTTAGATACTACACTGAATCAGAAGTAGACACTATTCTAAATATTTTCCTTTCATCATTTCATTGGCTCTCAATTTTCCTATGATTTACCTATTTCTGTTTGTTTTAAGTTCCTCTTAACTTTTTATTAATAATAGCAGATTATGCCTCCTTGTCTAATCATCTTTCTGCATGGCTGTCTGCTCTTCATCAGACCTAAGTATATAAACACACAGGTTTTCTGTTTCTTTGGATCTTTATTTTCGAAGGCTCCCATGTATGAGAACTTATATATTTAAAAAATGTATATGTTTTTCTCTTGTTACTCTTTCTTTTGCTATAGATGCCTTGGCCATGTACCTGGTGATGGTTAAGATAAAAAAAGTCTTTCCTCCTTTACAATTTCTTTGTCTTTTGTTTTAATTTAATTTAATTTTAAAGTTGTGGGGTTAAGTCAGGATCGCATACACATAAGTGGTTTAGGTACGGATGAAGTTTTGGGTCTCCTATGGGACCTCACTTTGTCTGGATGAGGATCAGGCACCCTTATTGATGTTATGTGCCCCCTCCTTCCCTGGCAGTGTCCTACTACTGTCAATATCTTTTTTGTAGTATTACTCTAGGTGCTCAGGGTCACTTATGAGTGAGAACATGTGGCACTCAGTTCTTAGTTTCTGTGATAGATCACTGAGTATGATAGACTCCAAATCCATCCAAGTAGCTGTGAAGTACAAAATTTTGTCCTTTATGGTTGCATAATAGTCCATCATGTATAACTACCACATTGTTTTTCATCCAGTCCAGTTTTGATAGCAGCACTGTTGGTTCCATGTTTTTCCTATTGTGAATGGTGCTGCAATAAACATGCATACACAGGTATCTTTTTTGTGGAATGATTTGGGTTCCTCCGGGTATATTCCCGAAAGGGGGATTGCTGGGTCATATGGAAGGTCAGTTTCTAGTTCTTTTAGGAATCACCACATTGTTTTCCATAGAAGTTGCATTAGCTTGCATGCCCATGAACAGTATATAAACATTTCCTTTCTCTGCATTCTCACCAGAATCTGTTGTTTTTTCTTTCATTAATGCAGGCCAGTCTAACCGGAGTTAGGTGGTATCTCAATGTGGTTTTGATTTGCATTTCTCTGATGATTAGTGAGGCTGAGTATTTTTTCATATGTTTGTTGGCTGCTCGTATATCTTTCTTTGAGAAGTGTCTGTTCATATATTTTGCCCATTTTTAATTGCATAGATGAAAACACTGAAGTTCAGAAGGAAAGTAACTAACCAAAACTCATCCAGCTAAATCATTGAACAGCTATAATTTGAAATGAAACTTGTGAATCTAAATCAATTATCTTTAACTCATAGTATCATGAAATACATCAATGACTGGTCAACCCCAAAATCATACAAACTGTTTCCATTTTTCTCATTCTTTATAGTCATACAGATTTGCAAAGATTCTTTCAAACAATTGATCATTTTATAAAACTTGTTTTTAATCTAACAAGCTAATAAAAAGTTTATATGTTTTCAAAATAAATGTATATTAAAAGACTTCTTGGAAAAACTCCCCCTTTTTTTCATGGTTATGGAGGCTGGCAAGTCCAAAGTCTACAGGCTGGGCACCAGGGAAGAGTCAGGGAAGAATGCTGATTGAAGTCCAAAGACTTTCTGCTGGCATGAGTTTTTTTACACTGGAGAGGCCCATCCTTTTGTTCTATTTGTGTCTTGAACTGATTGGATGAGGTCTACCTGTATTGTGAAGGGACAATTTGCTTTTCTAAAAGTCCAACTATTTAAATATTAGTAACATCTGAACACCATTGCAGAAGCATCCAGAATATTTTTTGGCCATATATCCTTGCACCATGGCCTAGCCAAGTCCATACATGAAATTATGTACCCTGTCACATATCTGTAACCTGATTATTTTTCATATATTAAAATGACAAATATAGTAAATGTTGATCAAAATTAGCTAGCTTGTAATAATTTTTAAAATTGCATTAGAGTTGTGAAATCAGTAAACTCCATAGATTCACCAAGATACACACACACACATTGTTTAATTTTATTGTGCCCAGCTTTCTAGTCAAATGAGAGATCAATTGTTGCTCTCAAGGTCTTTTAAAAATAAGATGACCATTTAAATCAGTAAACTTTGCGGCTATCAGATTACCCTTCATAACTGGGCGGCCTTGTCCAATAATTTAGAGGCCTTAAGAGAAAAGACCGAGATCCTCTAACAAGGAAAGAATTCTACCTCTAGACTGACCTCAAACTCAAGACTTCAGCATTTGCTGTTGTTGAAATTTCTAGCCTGATGGCCTGCCTTGATGATTTCATATTTTCAAAAAATCGTGTAAGTCAATTTCTTAAATCTGTTGTTCTTCCTCTCTCTCTGTCAATATATCATGGCCCCTTAGAACATATGTTTACAGGGATAATGAAATAGAGGCAGAGAAAAAAAGAAACATTATCAAGAAAGATGAGATAATTACCATTTAAAGTGTAATTATCAACATATTTTTCTATATAATCCTTCTGAGTGTTTGATGTTCTGTGACACTCTGTCAGAGAATAGGTGAATCCATTAAGAATTGTTTGGCTAGAAGTGACACAAAAGCAAAAAATTGCAATTCAAAACATATTAGTACATTTTTGTCATCTAACAAGAAGTCTGCAGTTAAGTATTTAAGGGCTAATTTAGAGTGTCAAGAAAGCTTTCAAAAACCTAAGCTATTTTTGTCATCCTTTTCTGCGTTAGTGTGTTGACATTTTTGAACTCACACTTGTAGCTGTATGGTCACAAACTGATCGCCCTAGCTCCAGGAACACTGCCTAAAATGTAGGCAAAAAACAAGGACAAAAAGGTTAGTACCAGATTTGTCCATTTTTATTAAAAAAAAAAAAAAAAAAGACATTCAAAAAGCCTCCTAGATTTTTTTCTTGAATTTCATTGGTCAAAGTATTTAATGAGATCTAAATTCTATTAAGGACAGAATAATATAATTTTTTTTCCTTTCTAACCTTTCTACATATGCAAAATATAAAAAAAAAGTAATAGATCCCAATTATTTGAGACACTAAATTGTGAACAAAAGTAGTTTTTTTACTACAAATGATTTAACCCTATTAAGGAGGTAGCAAGCCATACTCATTGGAGTGCGGGAATCATCGACTGGGGGAGAAGAAAGTGCTGGGTCGATTGGAGGGAAAAGAAAGGCACAAACTCCCTGGACTGAGGCAACGAGATTTGAAGATGACCAATGTCCCTGGAAGTTGAGGGTCGAATTCTTACAGTGGAGAGAAGTTCCAAGTCCTTTGAAGAAACACTCCTCAATTTTTTTTTTATGGCCACTAAATTATACATGTGCAGGTGAGACTGCAAGAAGCTCAGTGGAAAGCAACATCTGCAAGGCTCAAAGAGCAGAGCATATATCTCAGCTGCTGCTGACAAAAGGGACGGCAGAGTTGGAGTTTCGATTAGAGGAGCAAAATTAAAAGGAGTAAATTTAAAACCTATTGAAAACACAGAATGGTCACATTACAGGAGTAACAAATATGCCCAGTCCACTCCATTAAGAAGTTAGTTACTAATTCTTCACTGAAAACAGAGCCAGCCTTGTAGATGAGGGGTGAGTGCAGTCACATAGGCCCCTCTGCTCCAAGGGACCCTGCACTTGGAGTTCAATGTTTAGATTTTACAATGTGGCAATTTTTAATAAATTTATCTTAGAGTATGGTTAACACAGTCTTTCTCCCACTACTTCCCTGACTCTTTGGGATGTATTCTGGACTATTTGTTGCTCCTGGTTCCTACCTGGCCACTCTCTCTCCATTTCCCCAAGTTACTGCTGCCCACAGCCATCCCCAGAAAAAACCTGTGTGTGGTAAGAATGGAGGTCAGGCAAGCATTCTTTATGTTGTCTGAGTACGTGCAAAGGCAGCAGCCATCTAGTACAGTGAAAAATTTGGAGGGTGACTTGATTGGACCAAGTCTCTTACCCATCTATAATCCAGGTGTCAAACATTTTTCCATGCAGACTTTGCAATCTTTTGGGAGTCATCTATTCTCTAAGAGTTGGGACAAGAAGCTTTTGGGAGGTGAAATAGACAACTTGACTTCCTTTTCGCCCTGGGTCATGCATGCTGATCTGGTTTGGTGGCTACACACTCAGGTGTACACATCCCTAGCCACAGGATGGGCCCACAGATACCTGTGAGTGTCCACACTCCTCTGGCAAGCATCTCCACGCTGAGGCAATGAAACATTAGATAATGAAAAAACTCATTACAGCAGGCTAGGAGAGAAACTGTAGGAGAAAGAAAATGCTTACATTTTTGTACCTATAACAGCAATTCATTTCTGTTGTTTGAATAAAAGCACCACATTTCATTTTTTTCACTAGACCCTCCAAATTAATTATCTGGCTCTTGATGAAAAACATCCTTTAAAAGTCACCAGTGCCTCATAATTTGTCAAATCCAATGGCAATTATCTGCCCCCTTTCAACTAAGTCTCGCAACAAAATTTGTCTTAGCTGATCACTCTCTCATTCTTTAAAATCTTTCTTCCTTTAGAACCTTTCCTTTTTGTAGTCTTCCCTGATGTTTTCTCCTTCTCCGCATAAGCTGCTTAATACTGTATTGATTTCAGTCTTAGATTTAAACTTCCTTTATTTTGCCTATGGACACCAATTTTGTAGGTTGATCACATGAAGTCTCATACTATCAAATATCATCTGTATGCTGATTGCTATTCCAATTTATATATTCAAGTTTCATCAAACTTCCATCAAGCTATTGAGTTGATCGACATCTCAAATTTCTTAAGTCCAAAACAGGTCTTGACCCTAACTCTCAAGTCTTTCCCTTTTCATTAAATATTATTAATGCTCCATTTGCACATATGCAAAATGTATGAATTATTTTATCTTATTCCTAATTTATTAGCACATTTTATTACCTCTCTATAGAACTTATACAAAATTTGAGCACTTTTATCTTTTCTGCTACTACCAAATGAGCAGTCAACAATCAACTAGAAACTTAATCTTACCTGATTTCCTGGTTTTCACTGGAACCTATTCTAAATACAATTTCTACACGCAAATCAGTTAAATATGTAAATATCATTTTTTAAATCATGCAATAACTTCCATGGAAAATTGAAATAAAATCCAAACTCTCCCCTTGGAAAAAATGGTTCCCTATAACTATAATCTACCACCATTTCTCTCTCTGGACTATGAATACTTTGCTACCATATGCTGAAAATATCATCATTTTCTGTTTTCCTCAAACATGCCAGACATTTTTCCACCTGAGGATATTTGTGATTGTTTTTCTCTGTACCTGGAATTCTGCCTGGCTGCTTCTCATTATTCAGGCCTCAGCTTAAATATAATCTCCTCAAAAATGCAAACCTGACATAAGGGACTTATTTCAACCTGACACTCACTTACTATCTCACTGTGTTGTATTTTTTCTTTTTAACACTCATCATTATATATTTTCTTTTATTTATTTGTCTTCTGTCTTCCCAGTTGGAAGAATGAAAAATGAAAGAACAAGTATTCTTATCCATTTCTATATCATCAACAGCTAGAACAGTATGCCTCCAAAATATTAAGTACTCAGTAAATGTTTCTAATTTTAATGAATACATTAATTGTAGATAAAAGAGTTAGATAGTAGACAGTTACCATTATATCTAAATGATAACAACATACATGGTCTGCCAATTAAGATTACAAAGTTGCCACCCTATGCTTACGTTGTCAGCACTGTACAAACAACTCATTAAGGTTTTATAACAGTGTCTCACAGCTGTGTTCATGTTGCTGTGTTGTGGCATCTTGCTGAGTGGTGTTCATTACTGTTGTTGCGTGATTTTGTCTGCCGTTGCGAGAATGTTGGAACTCGAATTAGAGCAATGAACAAACATTAAATTTCTTGTTAAACTTGGCAAAAGTGGAAGTGAAATCAGGGACCTGTTAGTCCAAGTTTATGAGAATAATGCCATGAAGAAAACAGCAGTATACAAATGGATTGAATGTTTTTCTGAAGAAAGAGAAAGCATCACTGATGAAGAGAGGTCAGAATAGTCAGTAATGAGCAAAACTGATGAAAACATTGCAGAAATTTGTTGAATTGTGTGTCAAAATGGTCAGCTGACTGTGAGGAGCATAGCGGACCAAATAAACATCGATAGAGAAACAGAAAATTTTTAACTGAAAATCTTGGCATGAGAAAAGTGTGTGTAAAAATGGTCCCAAAGGAGTTCTTGCATCATGACATTGTATCAGCTAACACAACACTGTCTGTGATCAGTAAACAAATAGCTTTATTGGAATATTCTCCCTACTTAGCTGAGTTGGCCCATAATGACTTTTTTTATTTACCCAAAGATAAAGAAAATATTGAAAGGAAGACATTTTGATGACATTCAGGACAGCAGGTTAATATGATGACAGTTCTGGTGGCATTCCAAAAAGAGTTCCAAAATTGCTTTGACAGTGGACAAGGTATTGGTGTTGGTGCATAGCTTCCCGAGGGGAGTACATTGAAGGTGACTGTAGGGATATCCAGCAATTAGGTATGTAGCACTTTTTCTAGGATGAGTTTGCAAACTTAATTATCAGTCCTCGTACAATCAAATGTAAAACAAAGCACCATTTCTAATGAACAAATTTTTTATGCAAATAGAGTTAAACAGTAGGAAAACTATCACAGAGAACTTAGTATAACGCAGTATTTTTTTAAAATAAAAATATATAATTATGTATAAAATTTAACTCATCAATGTGTTAGTTGATCATTTGAAAAATTCTGAATATATTCTTACCAAGATTGGCCTTTTAGAGGTTATCTCAAAGTTATCTGTTTTTTGTTACCAAATGTAGTGACATACTCTTATACCTAGCAGGCTCTAATACTTTTTTCTTTAGCATATGTTATGATAATTTTATTAGGATAATTCTCAAGTTGATCTACTTTCCTTTATAAATGTTATATCAACATGTACATGTAGGTCTCATTTTGTTCTAATACTTTTTATCTGTCATTTACATACAAACTCAATTCAGTTTTTATCTTTAAAAAATCAAATTTCTATACTTGTAACTTGGTTTTGGCTGTCTGTAGCTATCTCAGTCATTCCGGTGTCTTTTAATTACTTTTGTTTTTACTTTAATTACTTCTGTAATTTTTTTTTTTTTTTGAGTTGGAATCTCACACTGTCGCCCAGAGTGGAATGCAGTGGCACACTCATGTCCACCTCAACATCGGCCTACTGGGCTCCAGAGATCCTTCTGCCTCAGCCTTCCAGTTAGCCAGAACTACAGATGCATGCTACCACACCGAGCTAATTTTTGACTAATTGTAGAGACAGGTCTTACCAAGTTGCCCAGGCTGATCTTGAACCCATGGGCTCAGGCAATCCACTCACCTCGGCCTCCCAAAGTGCTGGGATTGCAGGCTGAGCCACCGAGCCAGGTCACTTCTGTAAATTTTAACCTCTATATTATTTAATATACATATGATAAAAAAATTCTCCCTGTAATATGACTTCTGTTTTTGAGATGATGTTACCTTTTTCTTAAATTGTTCTCTTGAACTCCTTCAGTCATGTTATGTAGTCTTCCCTTTTCTCACTGTTCATATACAGTTGTGATTTTGTTTTACAACAGCAATTGTTTTTATTCTTTTTATTCCTACCAATATTTTTGTGATTCCTATTTTCTTATTTTTCCTTATAGCAAATTTTATGGATTTTATGTTGTTGGTCTTGTAGTTAGTTTTGTTTGTGTATAAATACATTGTTTTTTTAAAATAAAATACTAGAAGAAATTTCATCTGGAGACTGGGTATTGACTTTGGTTTTCCTGTTTTTGCAGCTTGAAGTTATTCTTATATTTTTCTATGAAAAAGATTTGGTTATTATTATATTTTAACATTATGTGATATTATTCTATTTTGTTTCCATCAAACTCTTACCAACAGTCATTAAAATTTATAGATTTGAATTAACTTTGAAATGTTTCAAATCTTCATCTCCTGTTTACATTTTTCTACTTTCATTAACATATACAATATGGTTGCTTCAAATTGTTGGGGGCTAATTACATTTTTCTTATATTTTTCTTTTGTTTATTACTCACAGCATTTCATCTTTTATTTATCAAGTAATTTTTTAAATGTTAGATGTTATACTTTCAACAATTTTATCTTAGAATATTGAGTGATTTAAACTTAGAGTCTGCAGAAACCTTTTACAAGAGAGGCATTGAATTTCCTTCTGTTAAGAAGATATTATAAGAAGCTGGTTTACCTCAATTCATTTTGTGTTCAAGTTTGGTTGGTGGTAATTTATACCTTACAAAATACATTGTAGCCAGGCTCAGTGGCTCAGTCTGTAATCCCGTGCTTTGGGAGGCTGAGGTGGAAGGATTGCCAGAACCCAGTAAACCAAGGCTGCGGCGGCTGGGAGTGGCTACTGCATTTCAGTCTGAGCAACAGAGTGAGATTCCAACTCAAAAAAAAAAAAAAAAAATACATTGTTTGCTTCTATTCAACTTTGTTCCTTGGGCTTGGATTTCCTATGCTTTCTTTCCAAACCTTATAGATCTTTGTCCTTCGAGCTCTGAGATACTGAAAGAGATTCAGTTCAGATTTCTGAAGGTTTTAAACTCAGCTATTTAGCCTTCCTCCCTAGACAAATGTGACTAACATCTAAAAGGGTTGAACAGTTTGGTGTTTAAGTTAGGATCCTCCCCCAGTAGAATTCTGTATTTTTAATACTGAGTAACTGCAGATTTCTCTTTATCTTTTCAAAGTTTCTTTCACAGGTCACTAACTCCCCACATAGCCCCATGACTCAACCTGTGCCTGCTTTCAAAAACCATCTATACATTTGATATCCTTTAATACCTCAGTTGTTGTAATAACTTTACGTAGTAGCCTCTCAAAACATCTATTGATTCCCCCTCCTTCAGCTAACCTTGTGCTTGGGACAAGTACAATTCTTAAGTCATGTCCAGAACTGGCAAATGACCCCAGTTAGGAAAATGGCTGACAAGAGTCAATTATCCACAGGTGGTTTCTTAACTTGTTGGAACTTCTTCAGCTCTTTTTAATCATTTTCAGTCTTTTTTATTCCATATTTCCTTTCCATATCTGAACTCTAAATGTTTATCACTCTAAATAGGGTGATAAGTTCACTCTTCTATTTATACCTCCATAATAATGGTTGAATAAGCTGCTGACAAATATGTATGTCCACTAGTAAGCATAAAAAAGAAAACTCAATTTATTCTACCATTTCCATGGACAATACATACATTAGAGAGAAGAAATGTATAAAATTAATATTTAAATCTAGACCTGAGCATTTCTTCTTCTTAGCTTCCACTGTGTTGTAGTATGCTTAAATGTATATATTTGACCCTTGAACAATGCAAGTTTGAACTGTGCAGGTCCACTTATTTGTGGATTTTATTCTGCCACTGTCACCCCTGACACAACAAGACCAACTCCTTCTCTTCCTTCTCCTCCTTGGCCTACTCAAAGTGAAGACTATAAGAATAAAGACTTTTAGAACAATTCACGTCCACATAATAAGTAGTAAACATATTATTTCTTTTGTATGATTTTCTTCTCTCTAGCGTATTTTAAGACTACAGTATGTATACATATAACATACAAAATATGTTAATCAACTGTTTATATTATCAGAGGCTTCCAGTCTATAACCCAATTATAAGTTATTTGTAGTTAAAGTTTTGGAAAGTCAAAAGTTATATGTAGATTTTCATCTACATGGGGGTTTGTGGCCTCTAATCCCTGTGGTGTTCATACGTCTTTCTCTAGATGTTACATCTGGATTATTAATTTGCCTTGATCCACAAAAAAATCCTACTCAGAAATATAAATCACTTTTTCTTTTTAGCCAATGGATGTGTTTTAGATTTTCTCTTTATCCTTCTCTGTTAATTTCTGGATAGTTTCTTTACATCTGCTTTTAGTTCATAATGTTTAGATGTTTCTAATATATCTTCTAATGTGTCATTTATACAATTTACTTTTATTATAAAGAATATTTTGTTATTTTATTCTTTCTTTTTATATAATAACTTATTTTTATCATTGTTTCATAATATTTTGATTAATTGCTTATTTTTGCCATAACTATTTGTTAGAATCTCTAAATTTTTTTTTCTAGTTGGCCTCAAATTTTTTTTCTTAAGAAATGTTTCAATGATAACCTAAAGGCATTTGTCATGATCTCTTAAAAACTGAGTGGCAAAATAATGTGGAAAGTTCACTCTTCTATGTATACCCACAAAATCATGGTTGAATAAGCAGCTGATAAAAATGCATGTCCACTAGTAAGTGTACAAAAGACCCAATTTATTCTACTACCATTTACATGGACAATGTATTCATTGGAGAGAAGAAATGTATTAAATTAATGTTTAAATTTTCTGATTTTTCAAAACTGTTAGCAATATCAAAAATGGCTAAACTCTGTAAAAAAAAAAAAAAAGTAATTGCCCTTAGGTTTTAGAAATTACATTATCCGGACTCGGTGGCTCAGCTTGTAATCCCAACGCTTTGGGAGGCTGAGGTGAGTAGATTGCCTGAGCCCACAGGTTCGAGACCCACCTGGGTAACTTGGCGAGACCTCATCTCTACAATAAATCAAAAAAATTAGCCGGGCGTGGTAGCGCGCACCTGTAGTTCCAGCTACTTGGAAGGCTGAGGCGTAAGGATCGCCAGAGCCCAGCAGGTCGAGGCTGCAGTGACCGGGAGCGGCCACTTCACTCCAGTCTGGGTGACAGAGTGAGCCTCCAACTCAGGAAAAAAAAAAAAAGAAAAGAAAAGAAATTGCATCAATGTTGTTGAACATTATATAAAATTAATTGAACTTATTTTGAATTGATTAGAGACTATTTTTTTCTTCTTGTTACAGAAAAGTTCAGCCAGAACCATGTGTTGGTTAAGATAACAAATCAGGAATGTACAAAGCAAACAGATTTTATTCATATTATGAAAGTTAATTGAGCACACAATTATATCAGCAATAACTTTTTGATTAAATTACTGTTCATGAATTTGCCAAGTCATTATGAATCATTAAACCTTCAATCATTTGTGCAAATCTGCAGTTACTAGCATCTTTTTATTGTCTAATTTTTGCACTAGCTGTAATTTTAGGAATGTGTATATAAATAAGCTACTCATAGCAAGACAAAAAATTAGGTTATGTATATATATATATGAAAGCAATATGCAATTACATCAAAACGAGACTATTTGTTTATTTTACAAATGACAGACAATATTTTAAGCAATAAACATTTTGAACAAAATGAATAAAACATGCTTGAAAATACTTTTACTATCTTGATCACTTGCCTTCAGCTACAGCCTTTTTCTTTTTTTTAAAATTAATTTATTTTTTGAGTTGAAGTCTCACTCTTGTCTCCCAGGCTGGAGTGCAGTAGCACGCTCACGGCCACCACACGTCAACTTGTTGGGCTTAGGAGATCCTTCCACCTCATCCTTCCAAGTAGCTGGAACTACAGACACATGCCACTACTCCTGGCTAGTTTTTTTGTTTGTTTTTTTTTGTAACTGATTGTAGAGATGAGGTCTCACCAAGTTGCCCAGGCTGGTCTTGAACCCCCAGGCAATCCTCTCACCTCGGCCTCCCAAAGTGCTGGGATTACAGGCTGAGCCACTGTGCCCAGCCAGCTACTGCTTTTCAATGATTAAAAGGGCAATCATTTTACTCAATGACTCAAAAACTCACTGACAATAAAGTTGAAATATCTAAGGCCACAGTGCACAAATTATTATAACACTCTTTCCAGAGAACCACTTAAATATTTCTGGAAATAAGATATAAACTGGTACAATGAAAAGAATACTCTCTTGCAAATCAATAACATCTTGAATTTTAAGTTGATTGCCTCTGGTATGAGATTCTGAATGCATTTAGAAACTCAAGTGTATCCGTTGTCAACTATGAAATTTTTTGTGTCTTCAACCACTGGGTAAATAAATATTTTCTGATATGCTGAATTTTACTGAAAAATTTAGAAAAATAAGATAATAAGGTTAATATGAAAAATATTGGCTAGTATCCCCAAATGCTTGACATCCATTTTAATGTTATTTTAATTAGTAAATTTACTCATCATCCTATATGCAGAGTAATTAATTATACATATTTCATCACAATTTGAGCTCATTGGTCCTGGCAACCAGTAGACTCCTTCCTGAAACCAAAAGCATAAATTCAAGAAAAAGTGCTGTAAGTGACAATTGAAAATAACTGGCAATTTTCTTATTTAAAAAAGGACACTTTTAGAGTTGGTATTTATAATTTATAATCACAAAAACATTAAGAGCATCGATATTTGTAGATTATTTTGATTGGGTGTCCCAAATTTACCATTCTGTCATTTTGAGTGATTATTAAACACTGTATTTACCTCTGCAACCAGAGTTTCAGAAGTGAATTAAGTCTTGCCAGTTAGATGCAGTCTTGAGATATTTGAAAAATGGAAGTTTCATGAAACCATCTTCTTCTATGACTGTTATCCATTCTTGAAAAGATGAAGGTTTCCTGTGGCATTCTCCTGTTCCTTGTACCAAGAGACAGCTGCAATGGTTCCAGCATTCAATACTGAATCAAACAACTATAATCAAATGAATTATGCTAATTAAACAATTTAAATGTGAAAATGAGTCAACTATGAATTTCAAAAAATATTGTATCTTATCTCACTAAGTGACCAAGGATATCAATTCAATTCAGCTGGGACGTGCATTGGAAAATGTCAGAACTAATTTATGACTGTCTGATATTAAGAAGAATTCTAGTCCAAGTCTACAAAAAGCATTCCAGAAATTAGGAAAGATATGACACTTATGGAAACATAGTCTAATTTACTCTGCAGAAAGCAGACATCAGCCTCATCAAAATAATAATGGATAGTGCTTACAGTATGAAATGTAAAGACTATATAGTAGGCAAAAGGCCATAAAATAAATAGATTTAGAAAGTCAAATATAGGATTAACTCTTCATAGACAATAGTAAAAAAAGGTGATGGCAAAAAAAGGCATTCTATGTAGCACCCACAACCAAGGCTGCAGGTTACATTTCAGAAACCAATCCAGTCCACTTTCTTCGTTTTTTTTTTAAATTTGTTCCATTTATTTTGAGTAGCTCACTTTCAATAGCTTGTTTTCTTCAGTATGTCATAAGAATATGTGTGATTGGTTGTAGATTTATCAGCCAGAATACACATTTAATTAACCATTTAAAAAATTATCCAGCATTCTGCTTTCAAAAATAATTTAGTATATGTATTCACCCAAACTGTTCACCACCCAGAAGATAAACTGGTGAAAATATAGTGACCTTCCCCCCACCAAATTACTCAGTGAATAGCCATCCATTTGCATACACAATGATAGAGAAATTTCTCTGTGAATTTACAGAGATGCAGAGATCGCTAAGTACATAGTAATTTATGAGAGGAAGAATGTAGTTTGATAATACTCCTAGAGAAATAGGACTTTTTATAATTGAATATCTGTTAATGCTATTTTTGTACATTCCTGAACCAAGTTTGTTTATTGAATCTAGAATGATTTGATGACTCAAGAATGGTACCAATGTCTGAGGATTGTATTTCAAATTAAGAATGAAACCTGTTTGTTCTCAACATGTCAGTTCTGCTCATCTTTAATTTGAAATTCTCACTATTGACTATATTTGGGGTATACAATTTCCCTCCTAAAACTTATTTCAAGAAAAAGTAAGATAATGTGTGGGCTAGGAATTAAGTTTTTGAAATAAAACACTTAAATGATTTTTTTTATATGTCCACACACTTGTCTGTACAGCAGCAATGGGCCTCACAATGTGGATTGTCAATTCACTCTGAAAGATTTATGATGTCCTAGTGCTATGGTTATGTGATTATATATATATCTTGCCCCTAGTCCTGGGTGCCACCATCTGTGCTGAGTTTTTCGAAGCTCATAGCAGGTTGGGAGTTGAGAGTTGGAATTGATTTTTCTCTGATCTTGGTCTTTCTTATGGGTAGTCAGTGTTCTTTTTTAAGAGGTATGTGCATATTGTCTTATTGAATTCTGTCCTTTCAAATGTACTAGTTAATATTATTCTATATTATATTATAAAATTGATATATAAATATTGCACCCATTTTATGTACACATTTTTATGAGTGTGGACATATACATATACTTGTGATACCAACCATCACAAGCCAAGGTCCTAAACATATCATTCACCTCCAAGAATGTTAATGTGCTCATGTGTATTATCTAACTCTTAAAATAATGTAGGCTTATTTCTCCTACTGTATTCATCTCATCCAGAATAGTTTTTGCTATACATGTCCCTTTGCTTTTCCATACACAGTTGAGCAAAATCATGTTTACAATTACAAAAAATCTTGTTATTTTCATAGGAATCATATTAAACATACTATCAATTTAAGGAGAACTAACCTTGTTACCATATCTTATCTTGCAATTCATAAGTATAATACATGTCTCTATATAGATCTTTTTAAAAAATTTTTTATTTTAAAGATGTGGGATACAATTCAGTGTTAAGTATAAAAATGGAGAACTTATTTATTAAATGGTGCTGGGAAAACTGGCTGAACACATGCAGAAGGTTAAAATAAGACCCCCTACCTAATACAATACACAAAAATCAACTCTAAAGGGATCAAAGATCTAATCATAAAACCACAAACTATAAGAACCTTAGAAAATGCAGGATACCACTTATGGAAATTGGAACTGGCAACCAATTCCTGATCAAAATCCCAAATGCCCATGCTATAAAAGATAAGATAGACAAGTGGGACCTTATCATCGGTTTTACACAGAGGCTGTATTAGTTTACACTCCCACCAGCAGTGTAAGAGCATTCCCTTTTCCTGACATCCTTTTCAGCACCTGTTGTTTGAGTTATTTATGATGGCCGTCTTGCCTGGTTTTAGATGGTTTCTCAGTATGGTTTTAATTTGCATTTTATTGATGGTTAGTGAGACTGAGCACTTTTTTCATGTTATCTATTGACTGCCCATATATCTTCTTTTGAGAATTATGCATCCATATCCTTTGCCCACTTTGTAATAGTGCTGTTTGTTTTTTTCCTTTCAGCATGCTTGAGTTCCTTGTAGAACCTGGATGTTAGGCCTTTGTCAGATATACAGTTGGCAAATACTTTTTCTCATTCTGTGGGCTGTCTCTCTGCCCTTTTGATGATTTCTTTTGCTTTGCAGATGTGGTCTCACTTGTCTATCTTATCTCTTATGGCATTCGCTTTTGGGGATCTGATCAAGAATTTGTTGCCTACTCCAATATATATAAGAATGTTTCCTTCATTTTCTTCTAGGGCTTTTAAAGTTTGAAGTTACATTTACCTGCATGGATGGTCATTTTTTACATAATCCCAGATTGTACCCCACATCTTTAAAACAAAATAAAATAAAATAAAATAACAGAAAACAATTCATCTTCAAAATTTTCCTCTGATAGAGGATTGATGATGGTGTTTCCTCGAGGCCCCCAGGCAGAAAAAATTTACATGTTTAGAGCTGTTAAAAGTGTAGAAATGGCAGGTGATTCTCTAGAACATGATCTAGAAGAGAAGGTAGTACTTAAAAAAAAATCAGGGGGCACAAGTAGAATGAAGAGTTTAAATGCAGTGGGATCAAAAGGAATGGAATCCCACTTGAATGATCATCATTGTTTTTATGGAAGTTATGTTTATTCAATAAGCCTCTAACTGTACAGGGAGAGAGTTACATGGTGTCTTTTATCAGACACTGCTAATCGGCTGATATCTGTGCTGATTCTTGGTGTGCTGGACGGGGTTGTAGAAGTTCTGCTGCATGAATTATATCTCATTCACAGCATGCTTGGTCACCGAGATGTCAATAAAACTGAGCAACAAACAATAGACCAATGCCTAGCTTGCAATATGACTGTGATGATGGCATGTAGATTCTTCTGTTTAGCTATTAGATTATGTATTATGGTTGATGACCAATAGAACATATAAAATACAACCTTTTAAGAGTATTCTTCAAGTTAAATTACAAATTCGGTCTGATACCAGAAATCTGATAACTGGACAGACCTTCTATAAAACATGTTGGTAGATCAATAGGTATAAATGTATATGCCTGGGAGAATAAAAAGGGTTGCTACAGGAAGTGAGAAGGCAAAGAAATTGAAATTAGTATGTCAAGGAGATAGCTGCAGTCCCATGCTCCTTTCAGCATTATTCACAATAGCCAAGATATGGAAGCAAACTCAGTATCCATAAAAAGATGAATGAATAAAGTACTTATACTAGTACTGTACAACATTGGGTACATGACCATCAATAGCAGCAAGAGAGGCTGAAAAGAAAATAGTCAGGTTATGGCAATTTTTATTATGAGAGATAGATAACAGACCTAAGTGAGACTGTGTGCCACAATGATCATCCACTGTGTATACAAAAATAAAGCTTAAAACACTCCAGACTATTATCTGAATAACCAACTCTCTAGAGGCATACACTATCACATTTAAACACTCACTTGAGTCTTTATCATTTCAATTTATTTCTTCAGACTTTTACTGTAAACATTACATATACAAACACACACAGTGTGGATCTTCATATTATATATGTTAAAATTCAAACAAGTGTAAATGTATATATCAAAGAAAAATAACAGACACTAGGCACTAAATAGGTAAATATTATAGACTGATAATATCAATGTTTGACTAAGATATGCAGAAACAAGAACACTCATGTGCTACTGTTGAGAGTATAAATAATACAATCACTTTGGAGAAAATTTGGCATTATCCATTAATTGAAGATGCACATATATCAAACTCAGAAATTCCAGTTTTATGTATAGGCACTAAAAAAATGTTCCCATATGAGCAATAAGAGTAATGAACAGTGATAATCCTCACAGCATTGCTTGTAATAGATGCATTTGGAAACAGTCTTCAGTCTTTCAAATGGAGAAGTAATCATATATATCATTTTCACTACTTTGAATTGAATGAAAAACAGCTATCTACATTGGTGTATAAATCTCGCAAATATAATATTGAACAAAATGCAATTGTCACAGAATTTATTTACTATAACACACTTTATAAAGTTTAAATATATATACCTGCATATATATGTGCTTCATGTATTGCTTTCATAGTAAATAAGTCTATAAGGGGTGATAATATTTAAAGGACTTTAAGAGAATTGTGATTGGAAGAGGTGACAGAGAATAATATTTTTTTCTACAAGAGATATTGTAGTTAACAAAAATGTATATAAAATTAAGAGAGGAAAATTACCTCGGGGGAGTCACATTTAATGTATTCTAATAATCTCTAATAACCTCCAACATTCATATATGGACATGTTGCTACAAGCACATGTTATATCTTTTAATATGAGCAATAAGTCAGCAAGGAGAGAACACACTGTGTGCATGCACATACATACATATAAACGCACACACAAACTTCATAAGATTATCTTAACTTACTGACTACTTTTAGCCAAAATTATCAGAAATAATGGTGGTCTGTATAAGCATGAGGAGATGCAACATATTCTAAGAGCAATGATTTATGTATAAATTAATTATTTAAAATTATTTTAAATTTTATTCTATGAGGGGGATCCCTCAAAAGTCAGAATTATGTTTTGGAGGGTGGTCCCCTTGTAGTACAGTCTTCTCCTGCTAATTAAGTGTTCTAGGAGCTCATTGGCATAAGTATCAACTAGTGTTGTTTTGAGAGGTTGTGTTTGGCTTTGGTGAATTTTTTGTTTTTTGGAGATTCTTTCAAGAATTTTCTGTTTCATGATGGGTGATTTAGAAATGTACCTGCCCATTTGGATGGAGGTAGAAGGTATTATACTTAGTGGTCTATCACAGAAACAAAGAACTGAGTATCACATGTTCTAAAAGTTCACAAAGGGTTCCTGAACATTTACTGTAATACAGCAAGAAAGAGATTGGCAGGAGTGGGGGGAGCGCATAACATCAATAAGCATCCCTGATCCCAAACCAGGTGAAGTGAGGACCCACGAGAGGTCCAAGCTTCACCTGTACGATGATCACTTATATAACAAATCCTGAACTGAGCTCCATATCTTTAAAATAAAGTTTTTTAAAAAGTGCACCTGCCCACACTGCGCTGAGTGTTCGGCAATTTTTTACCAAAAACAGCATGAACCCATACTTCACCCTTCCTATTGAATTTTTTGTTGTTGTTGTTTTCCCAGATGAACAAATTCCTCAAATGGAAAAGTTTTGCTGATGTGGAAGAAGTGAAAAAAAAAAAAAGCAGCAGAAACACTCAAAGGCATCAAAGTTGATAAGTTCAAAAACTGTTCTGAACAATGGAAAAATTATCTCCATAGGTGTATCAATAGGTGTTACAAGCCGATAACAAGAAACAGTTTTCTCTTTCAACAATACAAATCCTGGGATGGAGACAATTCTGTAGATTCTGCTTGAAAGCTTAACAGTTATTTCTTTAGGTCATTCTTCTTTATACATCCTTTATTATAAACAGCTAACATAAACCAAATGGCAACTTGCTTCTCAAAAAAACACTTAGATTCAAAAGTCCATTTAGTAATTTTTCAACTTATTTTTCTTGCCAGCACATAACTCCATTTCTATTTTATTAAGCCTCCAATATGTGTTCCCTCACTCCCTTTCCAGCCTTCTCTCCGTTCTTCAGGCCAACTAATTCAGACACAAATTCAATGTTTGGTTTTATTTGTTATAGTAGCATCTTATATCCAACTGCTAATTCTTGGTTTAGTTTTTGACCATTATATAACTAAGATCCCTCCCCAGCTTATCTCCTTAAAGCAACAATAATTCATGGTATTTCATGATTTCATGGGAAGCTTAGGTGGTTTTTGTCTTTTATTTGTTGTTGGCTGGACTGCATAGATGGCTGGAGGGTCCACTATGGCCTCAGTAAGAGGCCTGGAAGTTTGGAGTTCAAACTAGCTTCTTGGGAGGTTGTCTCAGTTGTCCTCAATGTGAGTCTTTCCATGTGTCTGCTTGAGTTTCTTTACAACACGGTGGCTATTTTTAAGAATAAATTTTTCATGAAGTGAAAACAACCTGTTGACCTTTCAAGATACACAGTCAGAAATTAGAGAGTGTAAATTCTGCCATACTTGCTTATTTAACAAGTCTTAGGGCAACCCCAGATTAAAAGGAATAGGAAACAAACATCATCTCTCAATGGGAGGACTGGCAAAGAGTTTTCACTAATTTTAATTTGCAAAGCTGAGAATGTTTTCGACCTGAAAAACAAGCTGAAAACCTTTATTGGCTCTTGTTCCACAAACAATTTATACTTATGGCTTTCATCTTAATTCATCATTACTTTGCATTAATAAAATTAAAAATACCCATATTTTTTAATTGACATTTTTGGCAATTTTTTAAAATCAACATTTCCTATACTTATTTTGAAGCCAAATTCAGTGTTTTTATATTCAAGAATAAAAATAAACAGCATCAATACCCAGATGTTTTGAGCAGTGTGTCTTTTCCTAAAACCATCTACTATTCTAGGTCCAATGTTTTCTCACAGTCTAAAGGAAAAGCAATATTTTAATTTGTATTTGTATCTTTTGCTTATCACTCTTACTTCATATTTGGTCACAAATGAGAAAATATTCACCATCATATTTTTCTCAATTAGTGTATTTGTAGCTGGCAAAAAAAGAACCATTTTGAACCAGATTATGAATGCTTCTGAGTCCACATATTTAATATCTCACAAAGAAAAAGTATACCTTATACTTTATGCAAACAAGCAAGTTGTACACAAGGCAGTCTTAACATACAAATGGGAACTAGTTCTATAGGCTACATCCTGTCAACAGAATTGTCTCTTTCTCGTTGTTTTACCATGATCAAAGCTATTAAAAGAGGGGATAATTTCTTTGAATTATCCTCCTCCCAAATTCCATATATGAGTAGTGGGAAAGCCAATTACTTTTGTCTAATTGGGTTTTTTTTCTTTCTTTATAATATACTTTTAGTAATGCACAATATAAACATTCTGTGTGTTCCCATCTCAATTATCAGCTACCCTGATGGTTACCTTTGTGTTGTATAATATATGCCATTCAAAAATAAATTTTTCATTTGTTCTCTTTAGTTCAGTTCTAAAATATAATATTACTAAGACTATTTAGAAAATTGTTTTTGTGCTGCAGAATTAATATGCCTTTTACCAATATCAGTAAACAATGGTGACTAGTAAAATAAGAGTGGAAGTAGCAAATTGTGCTTTAGCGTCTTTGTATAGCCGGTGAGATTAACAGTCATGGAAAGCAGGAGAAAGGACTTAAAAGTAGGAAAAATAATATTGTAGCCACAAATTGATCAGAAAACAGAGATTGAAATAATCAAAGACAAGGCAGAGCATACCCCTTTATTTTCATCTGCATAATTATTTAGGACATGTTTGGGCTAGACTAGGGGGACCATAGAAAAACCCGGATTTTGGTCATCCAGTTTTCCCAGCACCATTTCCTGAATACGTTCTCCTCTCCAAGACTCCTACCTATCACCATACACAAAAGTCAATTCTAAATGGATCAAAGACCTAAACGCAAAACCTCAAACAATAAGAACCTTAGAAAAAGCAGGAGACATCCCGATGGAAATTGGAACTGGCAACCAATTCCTGATCAAAACCCCAAGTGCCCATGCCATAAGAGATAAGATAGACAGGTGGGACTTCATCAAACTTCTGCAAAGCTAAAGAAACCATCAATAGAGCAGGGAGACAGCGCAAAAAATGGGAAAAAATATGTGTCAATTGTATATCTGACAAAACTCTAACATGCAGGATCTACAAGGAACTCAAATGTGCCAAAAAAGAAAAAAAAAAAACAAATGGCCCCATTACAAAGGTGCAAAAGATATGAAGAGACACTTCTCAAAAGAAGACACACGAGCAACCAACAGATACATGAAAAAATGCTCAGTCTCACTAGTCGTCAAATGCAAATTTAAAACACACTGAGATACCACCAAACTTCAGTCAGGATGGCTATCATCAATAACTCAAAAAACAACGATGTTGGAGAGAATGCAGGGAAAAGGGAACACTTCTACACTGTTGGTGGGAGTGCAAACTAATACTACCTCTGTGGAAAACAGTTCAACAATTCCTAAAAGATCTAAAAATCGACTTTCCACACAACTCTGCAATCCCCCTACTGGGAATATACCCAGAGGAACACAAATCACTCTATGAAAAAGATACCTGCACACATATGTTTATTGTAGCAATGTTCACAATAGCAAAAACATGAAACCAACCATGTTGCCCATAGAAAGAAGACTGGATTTTTAAAATGTGGTACATATACATGATGGAATATTACACAGCCATAAATAAGGACAAAATTATGAACTTCGCAGTCACTTGGATGGTTTTAGAGTCTATAATACTGAGTGGCCTATCAGAGAAACAAAGAACTGAGTATCACATGTTCTCACTCATAAGTGGACATTGAACAAATTTCATAATACTATAAGAGAGGAATTGGCAATAGTGGGAATCTGCTGAGGTGGGGGCACACCTCATCAACAAGGGTACCTGCATAATGAACATTTGTATACCTAACCCTAAATTGTGTCCCCACATTTTTAAAATAAAAGATCTAAAAAACATTTTAAAAAACCAGAATTTATTCGTGAAAATAGTTTATTTATTCGCACACGTTTAAACTTCAGTCACCTTCAAAGTATGCTATGTTTGATGCAATACATCTTTTGAGATACTTTTTGCACTGCTCAGAACTGTTTTTAAACTCATCAATTTTGATATTTTTCAGTGATTCTGCCATTTTGTTTTGTTTTGTTTTACCTCTTCTGCATTGGCAAAACCTATCCCTTTGAGGACTTTTTTCATTTGGGAAAACAAAACAAAACAAAAACAAAGTTCTCAGGGCAAGATTGGGTGAATAGGGATGGTAAGGCACAGTTTTTGTCAAAAATTGCTGAACACTCACATGATGTGGACAGGTACATTGTCATGGTAGAAGAACAGTCACCTTTTTCTATATATTGGGACATCTTTCCCACAATCGTGATGCAACCTTCTCAAAACTTCCAGATAAAACCTTTGGTTAACCATTTGATCTGGAGGAACAAATTTTAAGTGTACTACCAGGGTCCCACCCTCCAATAGGTGTTTTTGTGTTCCCTTTGTACAAGCTAAGTGACAAAGAGTTTACTCATTATTAGAATGTCAATTTCTGTAAGTCTACCTAGTTCACAAGTATCCTATACATCCAGTATAGTATCTGAAACATACTGGGCATCTTTAACCATTTTTAAAATTTATTAGCAAATTAGGGATTATATCCAATCTTTTCAATCTTTAGTGTTCCACAGGGTTCCCAGACCACAGATCTATCTCTGTCATATTTCATGGTCTAAAGGACTTAGAAACAGTTTATATCTGTTTTATATTCATTACCATTGTCCTAGTATTTCAAAGTTTTCAACTCAGACAACATCACTGTTAAACCAATAGGAGTAACTCCTTGGACAGATTTTCATCTCCTGCAGCTAGCATCCCTATAACTTCCCCATAAGGATGAAAAATTCCTTAGTGCTTTCAGCACTGTGCTCAGTATGAGAAGTTTTATGTTAAAAGTCAAGCTGATCATGGCAGAAGCCAATGACAATCTTATCCATATAATGATAATAATACAAGAAATATCTAAATACCAGTGTGTTCACATGGGAGATATTGTTATACTAAAAAGGATTGTTTTCGTTAATCTTAAAATATTCATAAAAAACTCAAATTTCAAGTGAAGGAGATAAAAAAAAAATCTCTCTTGAAAAATATCCATTCAACATTTTGGTTTATCAGAGAACGACTTTGTAAGTTTCCTTTTGAGAATGTCAGCAGCAGTTATTCTATCTGATGAACTTAATCAGTCTTACTACATGGGTCATAACTCTGAGTTTTGGGGTGACAAAAAGAATTAGCTATTAAAACACAGTGGCAGAACTGTTTTTCATACTGCCGAAGGGTAAAATATTGCTGTTTATAAGCAAATATATTTTTGTCAGTTTCAGATTTGTTTTCCAGTTGAATTAAATGTTCATTACCTCTTTTTCTTAATAATTTCTAAAAGGAATTCTAGAGGTGAAAGATTTTCCTGTACATAACTACAAAATGAGGATCTTTTGAATTTGAATTTCTTCACTAATTCAGGGTTCATGATACAAACTTTATTCTTTATTAATTTTTTATATACAGGGAACAAAAATTTCAATCTCCTTTATCTTCGCATGTTTTCACTGGGCAAAACTACTGCTTTTTTTCTCACATGCCAGTCAAGTAAATTCACAAGAATCACTTTTAAGGCATCCCCCTTGGGTCTCCTCCTGCTCTGAGAGCTTTTCTGTCCTCTCAATGAATCCTGCTTCCCCCCTAAAAAAAAAAAAATCATTTCTAAAGAAATCTGATTCAATAAGATAATTTTCAAAAAACGTATAAAAGTAATTTTTTAAAAATATAAAACATTTTGTTGTATTCCAAAGGCAAGCAAACTGTTGTTCATGGACTAAATCTGTCCCATTCCATCCCCCACTACTCTAAGTTTCATATGGTCTTCACAAAATGTATTTGTTAATTTGTATTTTAAGTTGTTATGTAACTACTACGCAATTTACTTTTATTATTTCTTCAGACCTAGAAAGTCTATAGTATTACTATTTTGCCCTTTCTAGACAAATTATGCTGACTTTTGCTCTATACATGCTTTATACATTATTACCTAGTCATTAAAGCTATCAACGTATTTAACTGCAATTTCCTCTTTTTCAGATGATAACAGAAAAGTTTCACCATATAATTTTTCAATAATCACAGGACTAGTCTTTGATATACAATATAATTTTGAAATTTCAAACAACATACCAAGAAATTTTGTATCTGTGTAGTAACAATTACAGGACATTAATAAATCAATTTCATATATATTCTAAAATAAATACTAAAAAAATCCATGAGTAAACTGAACTATGTCCATAAACTTATTGTATAGGTAGAAAGAAAATTAGTCTCAAAAAGGTTAAATGATTGGTCCAGGGTTGTAAGTCTTACACTTATTAAGACTTTCCTGCAACACAGACACTTCCTTTACATGACTTCTTGATGCTTACTCAAATTAAACTGAAATCCTAGGTCATTTACTTAATTATGCAAGAAAAATAATCATAACTTAGTTATGCAAATAATGCTGAAATCAACAGATAATGAATATAAGACAATAACAGTTTTTGTTGCGATTAATGAATAAATCACAACAATCGGGTCACCTGCTAGACACTCCAGTAAAATGAACAAAGAGAATTATCTACACAACATGTACTATAGAGGATAAAATAGATTAATGGATTAATTAAGCTACCTAAAAGAACTGACCTCAACTCTACAAATGAGAACAAAGTCCTTAAATCAACCACTTATTTTCATTAAGTCTTTGACAAAGTTTAACAATATAATTTTTGCAACTATCTATCTGTTCATTAATGATTTCTGTGTTAACTTTCATTAAGCAATTCCAAGTCAAATTAACAATTGATTGTATTTTCTTTAAAAAGCAAGCTTTTAAGATTATTTATATATTTTTTTCTTGATTCTGGAGCTCATTTAAAAGTCAAATATAAATTGACAAACTATGCAATTGGTAAATTGATGGTTACATAATATAAAACTGTACTGAGAAATTAATCCACATATACAAGTCTGTTGATGCAGAAGGGAGATGGAGAGGGAAAAACACATTCCCATTTTCCACACTTGTGCACTTAGTACCAATTTGACTGTTTGAAGGAATTTGTAAATTGCTCTTATAAGGGACTTGAACAAGACTAGAAAACCACTCATATTTCATTTCAAGGTGCATATTCTGCATAGCTGCTGAAATTGGGCAAATGCAATGCATTTTTTGAGTTAATACCACTGCTTAAGAGTGTAGCAATCTGGTTCTGGTAGGATGACAATGGCACAGGTGGGACTGTGAGATTCTCCGAAAGTGAGTTCCCATAAAGACTCTTACTTTCCTTCCTCCACACCCCCACCCACCACCAGCCACACTGGTCTGAGGTCTGGAGACCCTTGGTCCCATGCACGGCCAGCTACCGCAACCCCTCTGCAGCGGCTGTTCCATGCCAGGTGACTCCGGGAACCAGCCAAGTGGAGCTCCCAACTCCCTCCCCAGCTATACCATCTCAACCGGTCCCAAGCCATCTGCTGCCACCTGTGGAGGCCCTCGGGTGCCACCTTGTGGAGATCTGGGTTCCCTTGCTGGCTACACTGATCTGCCCAGCACTCAGTCACTGCCAGCTCACTCCCTGGCTGGGCGTCCAGCCCAGTCTCAGGCTGTGGCAACCAGGGGGCCCTCCATGCCCACTCTTCAGAACTACAGGCTCGATTCCCTCCTGGGGTGCCCCACCAGGCCTAAAGCCACTGCTGTCAGTGCAGGCCCCCCAGTGCCTGTGCCTCTGGGTTCTGCGCTGTCACCCAGGCTGAAGCACCCAAAGCCACAGCCAGTGCTTGACCCTCAGAGTTCCGGGACCCTACCCTGGGTTCCAGGACCCCGCCCAGGCCAATTTCAAGCCACCATTGCCCAAGGAGGCTCTAGCCACCTGTCCCTCAGAGATACCAGCTCCATTCCTGGCTGCAGTGCCTTGTGGGGGACCCAAAGCCACTGCCACCGCCTGCCACCCGCCCTATCCACAGACCAGATGAGTGGAGAGAAAGGACGAGTAGAGAGAAAGGATCCACGAAAGAGGAGCTGCCCACCGCAGTCATTTTCCAGGCAGAGATTTACATTGCCCTGCCCATCTACTAGCAGCCTCCACCTTGGTTTCTAGGGTAACCTCACCAAACAGGAGATAAAAGGCCCTCTCCTACGCTGAATCAGACACAGGCAACTCAGTCCTGTGGCAGACCTCTCAAGCAGCAAGCCAAGAGAACCAACCCAATCTAGGAGTAAGTCTATATGCCTGCAAAGGGGAGAGGCTAGAAACCAGAGCTGAAGAGACTTTAGATACTCAGGAAAGACTCCAGAGCTAGTTGGGGTTTCTTATTTTGATTTTTTATTTTATTGTTTTGACTGTTTGTTTTGCTCACGTTTGTTTGCTTTTTGATTAGACTACTTGTTTGTGTTGGGGAAAAGCACATCAAAAGGCGTGAACTTAATGCACTGCCTTTATGTGATTACTGGTATGCTTTAGGGAAACTTGTTTGCTTTACTCTTTTCTGGCCTTGTGTCTCTTTTCATTCATTAGTTGGTATGCATGTCTGTTTTCCCTGTTACTCTTCTCTCCCACCAACTTCCTGTTGACCCACCTTTCTTTCATTATTTTCCTTTTTCTTACCTCCTTTCGTTCCAGGGAGCAAACCTAAACCCCACTGCATGGACAGATTGTAAGGAAGTGGGAAGTGGGTTCCAGTGTGCCCATATACCAGTTGGTGGGTACTGGGATCTGCAGATAGATTCTGAATCACAGCTTCTCCCTCAATTAAATCTCAAAACTGCAAAAAGCACAGCCCTAACCTATAGTCCAGCCGCAAAAATAAATAAAGCCAGAGGACGCTCATAAGGAAGAACAGGAGATTGAACAAAAAGAAGTAAAAGCAACTCCACATTCCCAGAAAAACAGAATTAAAGAAGGGGAAGGGAAGGGGAGAGAAAAATCTACACAAATGAAGAAAATCCAAAAGAAGAATATGAGTCTCTCATAGACCCCTGGGAGGTCAGACACTGAGAAAACTGTCCTCCAAATGCAAAAAATGAAGAGCCCCAGAATAACTGGTCTCAAACTACAAACCCAGATATCAAGACATTAATAGAGAGATTAAAAAGAATTGGGGAGATACAAGAGGAAACTAGGAAGGAGTTAATAACTGAGATAATAGTAGTAAAGAATTCTGTGAATGAAATAGATAACAAACTGATAAGCATGGAAAGCAGAATTAGCCAAGCAGAAGAAGAATCTCAGAACTCAAGGACCAAAATATATAACTAACCCAAACTGTCAAAAACATAGAAAAGAAGCTTAAAAGGACAGAACAAAACCTTCAAGAAATTAGTGATTACTACAAGAGACCAAACCTAAGAGTAATTGGACTTCCTGAGGCAGAAAGAGAGACAGAGTCCACACTGGAACAAACATTCCATGAGATTATATAAGAAAACTACCCTCATCTCATCAGTGATGTGAAAATTCAAACACAAGAGATTCAGAGAACCCCTGAAAGACAACAAATGAGAAGACCAACTCCCAGACACATAATAATTCTCCTAAACAAAGTACGTATAAAATAAAAATCCTAAAGGCAGCAAGATAAAAAGATCAGATTACCTACCATGGAAGACCAATTAGAATAGCAACAGATTTATCTACAGAAACCCTTCAGGCTAGGAGAGCTTAGAGCCCTATCTTCAAAGTTCTAAAAGATAAACAATTTCAACCAAGAATAACCTACCCAGCCAAGCTAAGCTTCATCAGTGAGGGAGAATTAAAATCTTTCCAAGATATCTAATCCCTAAGAACTTATGCTGCCACCAGACCACCTCTACAAGAAAAACTTAAGAAAGTATTAAACACAGATGAAAAGGAAAAAAGAAGAACGTTCTTCACAAGTGTACAGGAAAAGAATTAAAAACATACACGAACCAACCCCAAAACCAAAAGAAAGACAACAAACAAACAGGAACAACTACAACAACTCTATAAGAACCTTATGAGAGGGGTCAACTGTCACATTTCAATAATTGGTCTGAATGTGAACTGACTAAACGCACCACTGAAAAGACATAGAATGGCAAAATGGATAAAATATCACCAGGCAACAATATACTGCCTTTAAGAGACTCATCTCACTAGAAAGGACACTCACAGACTCAAAGTAAGAGTATGGGAAATCAGGTGAATGGAACAAAAAAGAAAGGAGTCGCGATCTTAATGTCAGACAAAATACCCTTTAAACTATCAAAAATTAAAAAAGATACAGAAGGCCACAACCTAATGATAAAAGGTTTAATCCATTAACAAAAAATATCTATCCTAAACATATATGCACCCAACATAGGAGCCCCAACTTTCATAAAGCAGCTTCTAAGTAAACTCAAAAAAGTTATTGACTCAGACACGTTCATAGCTGGGGACTTTAATACCTTACTCACAACCCTAGACAGATCATCAGGACAAAAAATCAGCAATGAGATCCAGAACCTCATAGTGACTCTTGACCAATGGACGTAATTGACACCTACAGAACACTTCATCCAACGACCACAGAATATACATTCTATTCATCACCTCATGAAACGTACTCTAAGAACGACCACATACTTGGCCATAAATCAAGCATAAACAAATTTCAAATGATTGAAATTTTGCCATGCACCTTCTCAGACCACAATGGAATAAAAATAAACATCAACACCAGCAAGGTTCCCCCCAAACCCACAAAGACATGGACACTAAATAGCATGATGCTAAACAACTCCTGGGACAATGATGAAATTAAAACAGAGATTTAAAGATACCTGGAAACAAATTAAAATGAAGAAACATCTTACCAAAATCTCTGGGATGTCATGCCAAACAAATTACCTAAGGAAGCTGGAAAAACAGACCACCATAACCCTAACTTCAGCAGAAGAATCCAGATCACCAAAATAAAAGCCCAAATC
>CAUYQG010179059.1:0-37592 GCA_963574415.1 Tarsius wallacei | reverse complement strand
GACTCCACATTCCCCCTACTGGGAATATACCCAGAAGAACTCAAATCACTCTATGAAAAAGATACTTGCACATGTATGTTTATTGCAGCATTGTTCACAATAGCAAGAACATGGAACCAGCCATGCTGCCCATCAAAAGAGGACTGGATTTAAAATTGTGGTACATATATACAATGGAATATTATGCAGCCATAAAGAAGAACAAAATCATGAACTTCACAGCAACGTGGATGGAATTAGAGTTTATAATACTGAGTGATTTCTCACAGAAACAAAGAGCTTAGTATCATATGTTCTTACTCATAAGTGGACCTTGAACAACTACTGTATTACTGTAGGAAAAGGATTAAAAGTAGTGGGAAACTGCAGGGAGGGGGTAGGATTGACAGTATTCGATATCCTCCTGGGGAAGAGGGGCACATCTCATCAATAAGGGTACCTGTACAATGAACATTTGTATACCTAACCCTGAATTGGAACCCACAATTTCAAAACAAAAATTAAAAGAGAAAAAAATCACATTACTATGAACATATCACCTATATTGTTCTTTCTTATGTTTTGCTTACACTTACTTTCTAATTTTTAAATAATCTATGGTTATTACTTATATTTTCAATTAGTGATGATATAGTATTTTTATTATATACATTCTGTAATGAAAACTATTATCTTAATATAAAACAGGACATTCTCAAAAGTAATACTGTAATACTAAAAATACACTTTTGTTTCATTCTTCAACAATATAAATTCAAGTAATAATATACTTTTATATCAAACATTAAAAATTTTTCATAATAAAAAATACTGATTATAAAATTAAAAAAAAAAGATCATGAAACATAAAAAAAAATTTTTTTTGAAGAATACTTGTGTCATATGTTGTTAAAATGTATACTAGCAATATTAAATTCAGATTAATTTAGTAAATTCTTTTGGGGTAAAAATATAACAATATCTATAAAAACTTTTAAATTAGGAAAACTGGCAAATTTATTATAATTTTGGAATTTCCTATAAAAACAATTGTTTTTGAAATAATGCATTTACAAATATATTAAATACAGAATTGTTCACCATATTATAAGACTGGAAATAACTTTTTTGTCAAAAATTTGAGAAATTAAGAACTGCATGATATATTTATACAATGAAATATATACTATCGATAATGATTATGCATTTTTTAAATCAACCTGGAAAGCTAATTTGCTATTTTCTTTGCAAACAAAATATGTGTACAAATATTTTCACGATAAAATTCTATATGTTTGTATATGCATCTGGAAGTATATGTGTAAATATTAATAATGCTTATTTCTGAATAGTGATGTTTTTAGATAATTTTTATTTCATCTTTTTTCCTTTTGTATTATCTTTATTTTCCAAATGTTTATAATAATCACATGCTTACATGCTTTTATTTTGTAAGTTGTTAAATAACAAAGAAATTGACATTTCAAATTTTCTAGCTGTGTTTATGTGTATATGTGTATATATGTTTGTGTATGTGAGACAGAAAAAAAGAGAGAGAGAGGAGAGATGTCTTCTATATAAATTTGACTTCTGGTCTGGTTGATGTTTTTCCCCCATTTCAATATGCCTTCCTTCCTTTATCTGATCTGAATATTTTCATCAGAGACAATGAAATCTGCTAATAAAAACTTATGTTACTTGAGGTAACTTCTTGCATTATGAAAGTAAAATTCTTTTCTTCACTATGGCAACCCTGAATATATGTAGTCCACAGCCTTAAATAGGAGGCTTAATAACAAAAAGGTAAGCCATTGCTGCATACTTGCCCACTCAGACCATAAAATATCATTGGCGAGTCTTAGTCATTTTTCTTTAAATGCAAAATCCTCATCTATCATTGCTCCATAGAAACGATGTAAAAAAGTTAGCACATTCGTTGTTTTATATCCCCTATTTTTTATGACCATTTCTCATTTCACTACAGAAAGAATTGTTGTATGAGCTGTTGAAATGCTTCTTTGTTTTCTTATCTGCCCGTTTCTCAGCTTTACTGTGTCTGTATACTCTTCATTCATCTTTATTAGATCTGCAAAAGGCTGAAAAAGGCTGTCTAGTGTGAAAGTTCTTGTCAATTATTTAAGCAAGAAAAAAGTTATCTAAGATGGAAAAGCTTACGGAATTGTTCTGGTTTCTTTTCCTTATGTATTTAGCGAATATTTGCTACCCAATCCCACAATCCAAGAAGACAGATTTTCCTGAAACCCCTGTAAGTCATGGAACAAAAGCTTTCATTCTAATTGCATGAATTGAAGCAGAGGGAAATGAGACCTCCTCCGATGGTTAATGAGATGTGAACAGTAGTGTACATGGATTAGAATGCAATGACACATTTTAAAAAATGATCTATTTCATAATTAGGCTGATTTCAGCAGATTCAGATAGAATCCACTCACCTTGATTTTCTGATCTCAGATCTTTTCTCAAACTTGATAATAAATATTGTTATTAAAGTTTTATTCTTTTGGGTTTAGCACTCAATTTTTTTCAGGTTTAGCACTCAAGTGCTTTATCCAGAGAGTGGATACTACCTAGGATATCATGCCTCATCAGCAGAGCTTTCTGGGAGGATGTACAGGCATCTTGGTGCTAAGGCAATGGGGATCTATTGTTATGAAAAGAATGAGAAGTGTCATACAAAGAGAAATGTAAGACAAGAGCCAGTAAGTGAAGCACATGAATAAAGAGCCAGGAGTCCATTATTAAGTAGGTAGTGAGACTAGAAGATCAGAATGTATAAGAGGCTGGAGAAGCAAACTAAGACTTTCAGACAGTCAAAGAGATCAAGCATTAACACCACATATAATCCATTTTATTTCATAATTTTTCTGGGCTCCTGATATTACTTTATTGGAAATCTCTCCCATTTATTAAACTTTATTAAAATTATCTATACAATATATATGTAAATTATAATCATAAAAGTTGCTAGTAACACTTTTGTCCTAAGATATTTTCTGTTGATAACTTCAATTTTCTTCTTGTATTATTTAAAAAATAAAACCCTTGAGATTATACTGTATATGTGGTTTTGCAACTTGTCATGTAACCATTATTCAATAACTTTCTCCTAAATGTCTTTACTGTCTATACAAAGTGAATAACATGAATTTTTTAAAAAGTGGTTTCCATGTATTTGGGATACCTTTAATTTTCCTTTTTTTTTTTTTTTTTTTTTTTACAATAAGCAGCACTGCCATGAACAGATTTGTGTATACATTTTATCCTGGAATGATTGCCAGATTATTTTCCAAAGGATTTGTAACACATTACTCCCAAAAGCAGAGTTTAATGAGTGTTTCTGAATTTTAATGAGTGTATGAGTTACCTGGGGATCTTGTTAAAATTCAGATTCTGACTCACTTAGATCTTGGGTGTGGCCAGAGATTCTGAAATTCTAATAAGCTCCAAGCTGAGCCAATGCTATGTTCATGGATTACATTTTCAGGTTGCAAGGTAAAAGATTACATGTTCAATACATCTTTTTTATACTATGAGTATTTTAATTCTTGAATCTTGGATATTTTAGTAGAATGAGTAATCACAGAATATTATTTTTTATTGCTAGCGAAACTAAAAATGTTTTGCAAATTTTACATTTTCTCTTTCAGTAGTGGTCTGTTTGTTACCTTTGTCATTGCTTAAGGAGGATCTCTGCCTGAGATAGAGAAAATCAGTTTTATATTTTAATAGGCTTTAGAATGTACTTGTGGTTGAATGACTTTCTATTATCCCCAGTGTCATAAAATAATAGATGAAAAAATTTGATGTCAAGGAATTCTGCTTATCTCCTACTTTAAGAAAGTTAAAAAAACAGATTATAGATTCTGAAAAGATATTTTCAAAATATATAACTTACAAAGAATTAGCATAGAATATATGGAGAACTTTTAAAACTGACAGAAAATATAATAGATAAGTGAGCAAAATATAATAAATGGGCTATCAGTTCAAATAACAGAAAACATATATTGCAAATATGTTTTTAATTGCTATTCTTATTAGAATCATAAAAATGCAAATCAAAATCTCAATGACATTTAATTTTAAAAAATAAAATTTCAAAGTAAAACCAGACAGTGCCAATTATTACAAGAGTCATGAATTAGCAGATTATCTTTACACATTATTGATAGAAGTTTCAGTTGGTTTAATTGCCTTGGAATCCATTCTAGCATTCTCTCGTAATACTGAAATATCACATACCACACACCCCAGCAATTCCATTCTTGGAATGGAAAAAATCATATGTATAACAAGCAACATACAAAGGAATGCTAATTATAAGAAAAAATGCTGGCAACAACACACATGTCCATAGGAAAGATAAGTGATGCCACGATATTATTATAGAATATTCTTACAATGAAATATCCAAAGATATGGAAAAGGTCTATTTTTCAGCTATGTAAAATAACATGTGTAAATCATAGTAACATAATATTGTGTAAAAGGGAAATCCTAAAATATTATATATATATATTATTTATGCACAATTCCCAAAAGAAAAAATCCAAAGGACTTATTTCAGCATGAAGAACAAAAACTTTTGAAGAAAGAAAGAAAGAAAGAAAGAAAGAAAGAAAGAAAGAAAAAACAAGCACAGCTAAGTGTGGTTGTTTACTCTGAGAAAGAAGATAAGAGATGGTATAGTAAAAGGACAATAAGTATGTATATTTTTTGGTGCTGTTCTAGTTCATTAATTGGATTGTCTATTGTGTATTTTATTTCTTAATGTCAGGTTAAAATCTAGTTTTGAATTGAAGTATCTGGATTACCAGGAATAAAAATAAAATCATAAGACCATTGAGCATGGAGAAGTAATGATATAGAAAAAAATGAGATCTCCAGTTAAGTTTAAAACTTTTAAGCTAACATATTACTCGAAGAAAGATAGGCAACAAAACCTACAAATTAAAGACCAGCTTATGAATTCACTCCAGAAGAAATTAAAGTAGCATAAAAACCTGAAAAACACTTGTAAGTACTTTACTTGTTCAGGAGTTGGTTAGAAAATACTGAATGTCTTCAGGTTTATTGGGAAAAACAAAAAAAAATGCTATGACTGTGTATTAAGCATTTAATGGCAAAATATTCTGAACCCAAACTCCTTTCCTCTAACACACATATCTTTTCATTGTCATGTTAATTATGTATCTGAAGCATGGTTAATGCTTTATGTGAAATATGGATCTAATATTTAAGAGAATTTTACACTTTAAAAAATAGGTTCCAGCATTGATCGGTTGATAGTAACAACTCTACTGTACATCAACTTCCAAATACAAATCTGCTTATAATCTCTCTCTTGTTTTATTTCACTAGTTGCTTATCACTATTCAAATAAATTGCTGTATATATTGCTATATCTTTGCAAATATTTGATATAATGTCAGGTAAATTATTCTACCTTGCTATTTTTCATAGTGTAACTTGTTTGGGGTTATGCTTAAACTATTCTCCTCATAGTTAAAATGTTTTCCATTAAGTTTTAGCATACCTTGATGAAATATTCCTGGCCCATTATCAATTTCATGCTGTTATTGTGTATAGAATGTTTAGTATATTTTCAACTGATTTTTCATATTGATATTTCATCTACCATGCTTGCAGAAATTTTTTAATATCTGAAACAATGTATATAATGTATTTTACACTTTCTATGTAGATGACTATAACATTCATAAATTAAAAAATATGTTCCTTTCTTTTCAATTCTCATACTTCTTTATTTACTAGGATATCTAGTACAATCAATAGATGTGGTTACAGTAAAATTTTTGTCTTGTTTCTAATTTCTAAAATTGCATCACTATGCAAGTTGTTTTCTTTAAAAATTTTATAATACCACTTAGCACATTATAAAAATTCCCTTTATTACTCATTTGCTAAGCTTCATTGTGAACATTTATTAAATTTTTTTCAAATAATTTTTGTACATTTTTACAATTCTTCTTTTATCTGTTACTATTTATTTTCTTTTGCACCTTAACTGCTATGGAGACTGTTCACAAATAGTCACTCCCCCTATTCCTTGTAAGAGATGTATATATCTGTGCCCATTGTCACGTGCCTTACTATTGCTATGTCAAGTGTGGGTCTAAGTGACTGCTTTGCTACAGTTTGGACAGAGCCACTGCTGACCTGCAGCCTATATGAACAGAATTCCAAAGAAATTTTTGTTGTCATAGAGATAGAGGATTGTTAAAGCAGAAAAGCTGACTAAAAGTGCTGTCTTCTATAATATCTACTCCATAATGTTTTCATTGCATTCATTTATAAAGATTCAGCAAATTAAGTGTTGATTGTTTTCTTATGTGTTCCATATTATTTTGGGATCTACTTGTTTTTGTACTGATATTTTCACCACGTTGCTTTAAAATATATTGGGTTGTACTATATCTATGAACGATAATTTATTTTATTTTATTTTATTTTATTTGCTATAAAATCAGCTTTTAAACAATTTCTGTATGCATTTGGAAAGATCTTTCTGCTATTTTTAAAGACCATGCTAGTTATGTATGTGAGAGTTCACATATATACATATATATCAAAACTTCCATATTTATTCTGTCATTACTATTGTCTTGATTATTCTGTTTATCTCTCAAGCGCTGAAAATGAAGAATAAAAGCTTAAAACAACCAACAAATGTCTATTAAACACCTTCATAAAGGAATGAATCATTTTCAATATGCAATTACTCTGATTTTTTTTACTTGAATTTAATATCATGGCTTTTCCTTGCTTTTTGTTTGCAAATACATGCTCTATCTTGTTCATTCTTTTCTTTTAAACATTTATGATATCCTTTGTTTCAGATATTGTAATCTATTTTAGCATGACCTGTCTATCTTTTAAAAAATATTTTTTACAATCATAAAAATATATTTGACTTTATTTGGATCATTTTCTTTTTTTCTTTCTTTTTTTTTTTTGAGTTGGGAGGGTCTCATGCTGTTGCCCAGGTTGGAGTGCAATGGCATGATCATAGATCACTGCAGACTCAAGATTCTTCCTCCTCAGCTACCTGAATAGCTGGGACAATAGGTGTGCACCATAATACCCAGCTAATTTATTTAGGTTTTTAGAGATGAGGTCTTGCTATGTTGCCCCGGCTAGTCTCAAACTCCTGGGCTCAAGAAATCCTCCCTCCTTGGCCTCCCATAGTGCTAGGATTACTGGCGTTAGACATCCTTTTTTTTTGTTTTGTTTTGTTTTCTTTTTTTAGATGTATGCTTTCCACCTATATTTTGTGGTGCCAATTTTCTTTAACTTTTTTTGTATGTGTGTGTTTTCCTTCTAAATATTTAAAGCATTTAAATTCCCCCTTATCTTAGTTTACAGGTATAAATTTTACATACATATGCAAAGCTATTAACTGAATGTTTGTGTTCCCCTCAAATTCATATGTTGGATTTAACCCCCAAAATCTTGGTATGACAATAGAGCCCTCATAAATCAAATTAGTGTCTTTATTAAAGAGTCCCCAGAGAGCTCCCTTGCCCCTTTACCATATGAGGAGGCAGCAAGAAGACAGAATTTAATGAACCAGTAAATGAGCATTCACCAGACACCAAATCTGCCAGCACAACATTCTTGGACTACCTTGTCTCCAGAACTGTGAGAAATTAATGTTTTTAAGCCATCCAGTCTATGATAGTTTGTTATAACAGTCTGAACACAGTAAGACACAAACACACACTCAACAAACGTTAACTTTTGCATCTTCATTTATTGACTTTAGTAAGTGTGAATTTATTCCCAATTAAAAATACAAAATCAGTACTTGTAATCCTTCAGTATTTTCTCTCCCTAAATGCTCATCTTGTCTTGTTACATTTCATAATCATATATTTATTTCTGCTAACTTTAACTGCATTAATTCAAAATAAAGTATTTGCTTCCTGATTTATTATAGTTAGACTTTATTATATAGAAAAGATGAGAACTATACTTACTATTAAAAAGGAGAACTGTGACCTCATACTTCCTTTGACTCCCTTATCAATTATACAGTTATATTTATACTTTTATATTATCAAATTATTAATTTTATATCATATCTCATTCTATATATTGTAAACCTTTCAATCCTTACTTTTATGTTTCAACTGATATGAGTCTCACTAATACTTTGTTGTCCTTGCTTTTGCTTTTTTTGCTTTTAGTAATAGCAAATTTTTAAATTCTAGGTTTCAAAAATTGTCTTCTCTCTTGTTTGGAATTTTTTTTGGTCAATCTATTGAGACAGTCATGTTTTTTGCTCTTTTGATATTTCAAATGTTGAATTATATTGATTGATTACTAAATGTTTAACCAAACCTTTCATTCCTGGATTGAAGAAAACAACTGGGCTAGTGTATATTATAATTTGTCTATATTGGGGTTATAATTTGCTAATATTTTATAAAATATATTTTATTTATGTCAATGAGAAATTTTTGCGGATCCCTCTCCCACTTCAGTTCTGTGATTTGGTAACTGCTTGCCTCATAAAATAAGTTGAAAATATGGTCGACAAAATAATGGCCCTCCCAAATGGTTAATCATTCCTTAATCCCTGGAACCTGTGAATATATTACCTCACATGGCAAAAAGCATTTGCAGAAGGTATCAATTAGGGCCTTGAGATAGAAAAATTATTCTAAATTATTTGGGTGAGCCAAATGGAAAACTCATTTTCTTATAAGAGAGAGGCATAAGAGGCAGAATCAGAGATGTTAAAGAAGAGGCTTTTAAAAAAAATTATTTTAAACCTGTGGGGTACAAGTAAGGATTGGGAACACAGGTGGTTCATGCACCAGAAAGAAGACTTTTAAGGGAAACAGGAGAGAAATTATGTTTTGGCCTTGCATGTAGAAGAAAAATAATTTAAATGACAGAGAATTGTTCATCAGAAATGATGGAGACTGAAGGAAGTTGCACAACAATTTTTAAGTCCTGGAAGTATAGTCTGTCGACCTAGAATCTGATATATAGAAAATTCTCTTAAAGAAAAAAGAAGAAATAAAAGCAGATGAAAGATAACTTTCAGACCTACCTCAAAAGAAGTTAATAAAAGGAAAATGTTTGAAGATGCTTTTGATCATCAAGGAAAAAAAAAAGAATATGGCAAACAAAAATATAGATGTGTGAAATAGACTTTTCTTGTCCTCTTGAATTTTTAAAATTATAATTATTGAAACAAAATTTGTAACACTGCCCATTTGATTATAGATATATGTAGAGAATATATTTGACAAGTATAAGTGGGAGAGGGTAAATAGACTAAAGGGAGATGGTTTTCAATATCTCATTCAAACAGGTAAAATAACACTACCAGTAGAATGTGATAACATACAGTTTATATAATGTAAAAATTTTAGTAACTATTATACAAAAGAGAGATACATTAAGAAACACTATAGGTAAATGAAAGCAAAAATTTTAAAAATATTCAGTAAACTATAGGAAGGCAGGGAAAAAACGAGAGAGAAACAGAGAACACACAGAAAACAAAATAAAACAAAAAGGCAAATTTAAACATCAGCATATCAATAACTGTATTAAATATACATGGTCTAATATACCAGTTACAAAAAAGAGACTAATCTAGTGGATTAAAAGTCATGACCCAACTATATTCTGTTTTTAACATTTCAAATATACTGATATAGGCAGGCCAAAAGTAGAAGGATAAAAAAGATGTATCATGCAGACAATAAAAAAGTATAATTGGCTATACTAACACCAGTTTTACATGATTTATAAATGCAAAACTATCACCATAAGCAGAAAGGGACATTGTATAATGTAATCTTTTATTCTTTTTTATTTTAAAGATGTGGGGTACAATTCAGGGTTAGGTATACAAACGTTGATTATGCAGGTACCCTTGTTGATGAGGTGTGCCTCTTCCTCCCCTAGCAGATTCCCTCTACTGCCAATCCCATCCAACCCTCCCCTGGCAGTTTCCCACTACTGACAATCCCATTTTTATAGTATTATGATAATTGTTCAAGGTCCACTTATGATTGAGAACATATGGTACTCTGTTCTTTGTTTCTGTGATAGATCACGGAGTATGATCAACTCTAAATCCATCCATGTTGCTGCAGAGTTCATATGTTTGTCCTTTTTTAAATGGCTGCATAATATTCCATTGTGTATATGTACCAGATTTTTTTATACAGTCCAGCTTCTATGGGCAGCATGGTTGGTTCCATGTTTTTGCTACTGTGAATAGAGCTGCAGCAAATATATGTGTGCAGGTGTCTTCTTTGTGGAGTGATTTGAGTTCCTCAGGGTATATTCCGAATAGGGGAATTGCTGGGTCATATAGATGATTCCTAACTTTCCCTATAAAACTGTGGGGAGGCGACCTTGTGTACGTTTTGAAGTCAAGGTCTCAGGAAGCCCTGCTGGTTCTTCCTCTCTTGTTGGCTTGAACACTACCCTAGGATGCGAATAGAGACAATATCAGTCTAGCCTAGAGGAGAAGAACATATGGAGAAGGAGTGGAACCCCCACTTGATAATGTCCCAACTGCCTGCCATGTGAGTGAAGTTCTCTCAGACTGTTCTGCCCCAGATGTTCTGCTAGACCTAACAGAGACCAGTGAAAGAATCACCCATCTGACCCTAGCCCATATTGCTTTCCAAAGAATCATGAACCGATAAATGGTAGTTGTCATAACTCACTACATTTTTACAGTGGTTTGTTAGCAACACTTAATTGAAAAACCCTCATTTTACCAAAGAGGAAACTGGAGGTCATGATATTAAGGAACTACCTAAGTCCACATAGTATATGGTAAGTCAGGAATTTAGACTCCAGTCAACCTAACTAACAATTCATACTCTAAAGCAACGCCCTCTACGATATTCTTTATTTTTCAAAAACTAACCCGATTGTATAATTAGCATTTCTGAAGACAGAGATAGCTTGGGAGATGTAGTTTGTTCAACAGTATGTTACACTTATTAGAACTTTTGAAACCAAGAATGTTGTGGAAAACCTGAGATGTGCAGTTACCATCTCTGAGCAATGTAGAAATTATTAATAGGTTAAGCTTAACTTCCCTCAGTTTGCCGGGAGATGGAGTGTTTATTCTGTCCATTCAGTGTAGATAGTTGCCTGTCTCAGCAACTACATCACCACTCCACAACAAAATGGCAGAAAACAAGTTAGAGATTTGAAAAAATACCACGTTTGACCAAGCACAAGTCTTCAGACAGCAGACAAAGGCAATCCCAGAAAATGCATAAATATATTATGTGTGTTAGTACAAGCAACTGTTCCTCCTTCTTCTCCCCCCGAACTTGTGAAAAGTCATGTGATCTATTTTTCCTCACCTGCTAGATTCCATTATAAAGCTCTATTTTTATAGACTATGAATTCTAACCAATAATTGAACTGTGTTGAGGCTGTAGGTAGAGGATAATATTTACACATGAGACTTTATGTTCTGCTTCTTGGATTGGACTAATCTTTAAAAATCAATTGACTTTAAAACATCATGCACTGAGGAAATATAATGTTAAAAATAATTTTGAAGATGGAATAATAGCAGGAGCCATATGGAAATAGAATCTAAAAACATATTGTATATTTGCTGAACTAGCAAATTGCACTGTATTGTTTACGTGGCAAATTGAGTACAGATTGCTTGGTAATGTCAACAGATTATGCCATTAATTTTGTAATTTGCTGGCAAATCTTGACAATGCAGAGACATTTATTCTGGTTAAGACAAATGGCTGAGGTCTGTAATTATGAGCTGTTTAAGCCTTGTCATCTGCTAAGAAATTTGGCAAGTTCATTTTTTATAAGTCTGCCTGTTATTCCAAATTAATTATAAATTGTTGGATATATTGATACAAGTAATAGTAAACTTTTTTATGTTAAGTAAGCATATCTGAAATAAATTCACAATATTGTTGGATTATAATAAACTGTTATTGATGGTAAGACATCATTATTTTGTTGGAATACATTATTTAGACTTTTTTAATGATTTTTTTAAAAGGTTTATTCAACAAAATAGAGTTATCTTACTTTAAAATGTACATTTATAAATTTTTAGTGAGATTAGTTTCAATAATTTTATAGTAGTTGAAACAAATGATTTCTACATAATTGATAGAAGTTGAGGATGGAACTAAATATATGAGATCACTAAGTCCAACCTTCTTCTAAGACATATTAAACGTAAAATAAAAAATATATCAAACAGTAACTGGATTATTTACTTACCAGTCTACATAAAGATACTGAATTAATGAATTTAAAATATTTTTTAAATTGCCATTTTTTTGAAATTAGTATAAAAGTATATACTTTAAAGTAAGGAATTTTACACTGATGAAGTTTTGTTCTATTTAGCTTAGCACTTGTATATCGCATACTTAAAAATGCACATTATACATTATCAAATAATGTGTACACTATCATTTACATATCTGTATAACTTACACTGTTATACTATGTTTCAAGCACATTTGTGCATTGTCATTGATTTGCATATTGAGGACCAGAGTTATACAGTTATAAATCTATTTGTGTTAATTCCTTAGGTTCCACATGCATGTATGTACTCACATAAAAGTACACAGACATATTTCATGAAACTAAAATCAGTTAATGGACACAAAGATAATGGCATTTAAAAGCTAAAGTCATTCGAAAAAATCCTATAAGCATCTAGTGTTCCCTAATCATGAATTATAATCTAAGAACGCCTTACAATATCTATGTTTTTTGAATCTAAAAATTCCATTGCATAAGAACTACTTTAATTCTTTAAGATGTTGAAACAGCAAAGTCTTTTTTTTTTTTATGACTACCTCCCATTCTAGTCCTCTCTCCAGTATCTTCAAGGTAAAATTGTTATGAGTTCAATCTATGACATTTTAGACTTTCAAACTCATTGGCATGTGGGTATCTACATATGTTTATATAGAATACATGGAGTATAAATTCATAATTATTCATACGAATAAATATGCATCTACTTAATTTTGTTTAGCTATGACTTTTACATATTCTATTTAGTCATTCTACAATTGAGGAACATCTTTTTCTACAATGTTAATATACTTTGATGAGTGTTCTAGTGCACCATGTGAATAGTTCTCTGTGGTAGACATCTGGAAACAGAAGTACTGGGTATGCACATTTTTTATTTTTAATATAAACTTCCAAATTGCTCCCACAGTATTGTGAGCGTATCTATTTTCCTTTTAGCATATCAATATTTGATATTATCAAACTTTTAAATTTTAGCCAATAAAATGAGTTTGAAAAGGTATTCATTCCTTCCTAATAACTAGTGGGATTATAATTAATTATTTTTTTCATATGTTTACTGTTCAATTATGTTCTTCTGTTAATTGCTGATTCATATGCTCTGCCCATTTTCCTTCTGGATTTTATTTTTTGGTCTTATTCTTATATATGCTCTGCTTTTATCTGTTAATTGTTCTAAGGTTATAAACTTTTCAAGTTAATAAAAGGATAAAATGCTACACATCTATAACCCAGAATTCTAAACAGAAGCCACACTCTCAGTAAGGATTTGGCTTGTGGAAAAAAAGAAAAGAGAATGTGGAGTTTCATAGATGAAAGTCTTAGCATATATGGGTGACATAGAATCAATAATGAATTTGTTACAACATGGGCACCGCCGAAGGGTATTTTCACCTATACCATGACCAAGAAATTAACAGTATTGCTCTGCAGACTGACAGATCACATCACCCTTTCTTCTAAGCTGGGACATTACTATCAGAATAAAAGAAGTGTGACAAGGGACTGTATTAAAAGGGTGTTAGAATAAAATAAAAGAAGAAATAGAAGCAGATGTAGGAGAGAGAGAGAGGTAGATTGGATAGCTATCCCCATTCCAAGAATAAAAAACAAAAATAATAATAGGCAAGTTCATTGTGGACATCTGTCAGGAGCAAGGATAGAGCTCTGAAAGCTGACTGCAGTCAATAACAAAAAGCCTTTTGAGACAGATTCCAAGAACCTGAAAAAGTAGTAATGGGCCATTCCTTATAATCGGTGTCTTGAAAGGCAGTAAACCGTCTAATGGGATACAAAAATAGAGTCTTTTTTCTTCCCCCACACTAATATTCTCCTGTAAAAGAAAAGAAACTAACTTTATGTGGCACTGGAAATAATAGCACACAGCAAGAACCATACTTTGTGGTATTAGTGAGCATCTCAAGTATCTAAAATGTACAAAGCTAACAACCAAATGAATTCAGTATGGAAAATGTCTCAGAACTTATTATTTTACTTCTAAAGCAGAAATGCAGGGGAGGGGGAAGGAACTAGGCTTAATCTAAAATCAAACCTAAAATGACAACTAGAGTTTTTTTAGCTTTTATTTTATTTTAAAATGCTAAGAACTTATGGGTTCTTTTTTCCACTTAAATTGATTTTACTGAGTTGCAATTGAGAACACTAGAAAAGATTTCTAAGATCCTTTATAGCTGAGAAGTTGTCACATACATATAAAACTTGCTTTGTCATTGTTGTTTTAAGTTGAATACCTGAAGGTAGATGTTAGTGCACTAAATAACTAGCGTGTATGCTCTATACTAGTAGGCAAAAAAGACGAAAAATAGAAATTCTTAGGATGCTGAGAAATTTTTTCATAACCCAGGAATGAGAAATGAGATGGAAAGAAAGAACAGGAGCCAGTTAACAATCATGGGAAACACAAAAAGAATTTGATTTTTAGGGATTATATGTTTATGATTAATCTCAAAGTGAAAATGCTTAGGGAATAGAGTAACTCTTTTTAATAAATCACAAATTTTATATTGGTAAACTTTCACAGCAGTGGGCTATCAATTTTATATAAAAGTAAAATTGTAATTTGATATATATCCTGATATTAGAGCCCACATTTTATGAGCCATCTAAAGTCAGCCCTGTTTGTTCATGTTATATACATAAGAAAGTCCTTTTTCTACACAACAAATAGGTACATATAAAATATGTATGACTTCTTGATTGAAAATGTTTGTTTCCTCATTATAAAAGAAGCACACATGCATTCCAGGAATATTTGAAAATGTAAAAGTGTATACCAAAAAAAAAAAAAAATCACTTCAAAGTCATGGTTTACATATTGAAAAAAAAGAAAGAAAGAAAGAAAGAAAGAAAGAAAGAAAGAAAGAAAGAAAGAAAGAAACTAAATATAACAAAGTATATTTTAGGCAAATATTATGAATATGATTAAATCTCTTTGACTCAGAATGTAATGCAAGAGGAATCCCTCCCCCATAAAAACCAGGCTTATTTTTTGGAGAGCAGACCCCTTGTAGTACATGCTTCCCCTGCTAGGTAAGTGTTCTAGGAACCCATCAGCATCAGTGCACCAGCCAGCGTTGTTGTGAGAGGTTGCATTAGGATTCTGTAAAATTTTTTTGAAGCTTCTTTCAACATGTTTCCTCATTTCATGATGGGTGATTATGAGCACAACCGCCCACACCGCACTGAGTGCTCGGCAGTTTCTGAACCAAAACAGCATGACCCCTGTGCCCCACTTTCCTATTCTCACCCAACCTCAACCTGAGTGACTTTTTTTGTTTCCTGTGTGAAAAAAGACCTCAGAGGAAAACATTTTGCTGATATGGAAGAGGTGAAACAAAAAATGGCAGAAGCACTAAAAAGCATCAAAACTGACGAATTAAAAAACTGTCTTGAGCAGCGGAAAAAGCATCTCAACAGATGTATTGCATCAAACTCAAAGTACTTTGAAGGTGACTGAAGTTTAAACTTGTAAGAATAAATACACAGCTTTTTATAAATAAATTTTGTTTTGGAAGGGATCCCCCCTCATATGTTCTCTGAGTATTTCACCATTTAAAGCAGAAAGTTTCACCTTCCAGAAGTGTAACTAGCCTGAAGGGCCTATATCTTTGAGTTGAATTAGCCCTCACACTATCACTGGGTCTGGCATAGGGCAAGGCAAGAACATCAAAAAATAAGGAGGTCAAAAATGACAGGTGGAAGAGGCTGCTGGAGGAACAGAGAGGTCCTGAGGATGAGGTCTCCTGGAAAAGCCCTAGAGCCAACAGAAGCAAGAGTTTCTGAGCCCTGTATATTTCTGGCTTCATCCTCAGTGACGCCTCCATTTGTACTGGGCTTAACCTCACGTCTGCTAAAAGACACTCTGACATACTGTGTTTCACATTCATGTTCCCTTGATATGCAAGTATTTTTCTTCTAATGGTACTCAGTTTATTATTGCCAATCTATACAACTTATAACAACATCCAGCAGCCACTCTACCCACAGGTGGGCATTTTTTAGGTTTTTATTTTCTTTGTTCAGGTTTACTGAGTTTAAAGATAGGCAGGGATTTCTTTTTTTAATGGGTCATTTGTCAGCTTTAATGAAGTCTTCTTCATGTGAGAACAATCTTGTCCAGTGTCCTAATCATTCTAAAAACATATCATGTGTAATTGCTCCCACAAAGCCTTTTAATATGTAAGTACTCCGTTTTTATTCTTAAGGATTGCCTATTGGTGAGTTATTGAAAACTGTAGCGCTTTCTTGAAAAGTCCTTTAGTGTAGACTTCCTTAGTTACATATAATGTGTGTCCTTTCAGCCTACTAAGGATAAAAGGGGCTTCAAGTACAAGTATTTTGGACTTAATTGCACTGTTCTGCTCAAGAACCAAGTCGTTTTAAAAATTTGATGTCAAATAGGTCTCCCATAGCTAACAGCACTATATGCCTCCTCATATGGTTAGATTTCCCTTAATCAGAAACATTATTTTCTGATGGCAATGGTAAATGCCAACTGCAACAGCTTCACTGTGCTCTAACTGATGCCGAGGGGGGCCCAGTGTGTAGCTCTGTGGGTTCTTTGACTTTGCCCCAGAAAAGAATTTCAAAGTGAGTCCAAAGTATAGTTTAAGGGAGAATTTATGAGAAAGAAAGGGGGCACGCTCAAGGAAAGCATAAGTGCCTTAAGAGAAAGGGCATGTGCTTGCCTTTGACAAGAAGCTTTATAAACTCTTACAGTGATGATTAAGCAAAACACGAGCTAAGAGTGGAGGCCTGCACATATTGGGTCACAAGTTTTAATTACCGTCTCTCAACCTTTTAAGGTAACGGGGATCTTCTAAATAATGAAGTTCCTGTCTAACTAGATTTAGGTTTTTCTTAGAAAAATTATGTCTGTGTTTTGGGTAATTTCCCATTGTTTCTGTGATTTACTGCACTGGTAGTTTCACATTCCAACCTGCAAAGTGGTCTGGTCTGATATGCCTGGTTGGTCAGGTGAAGGTCATGGTACAGATAAGAAAGATATCTGAATACTTACCCTGTTCTAAATTAGACCTGCCTAAAAAAACCTGTCTAACTACTTCTAAACTATGTTAACTATGCCTGCCTCATAACAATATGCTTGCTTAGGTATCCTTAACTTTCTCAGAAAGAGCAAATGGAACAATAGAATGAGTATTTCTGGTGCTGATGCCAACCTACTCTTATCCTGCCCTTCATGTATGACTGTCTGGAAGGACAGTCTTTCATCTTTTACGTTTATCAGATGTAGACAGAGCACTGCATTTAAGTGCTGTCCTAGGGATGGGAAGAAGGGGAGGGAGTAGAGACGATTAAGGAATTTAGAATCCAGCTGGGCAAACAGATTTGTAAATAAGGTACTTCTATATACTACAGAAGCACAAAGAAAAGGGTCATTTTTCTCCTCAATTATCACAGAGTCATTCCAGCAGAACTGGAATTTCAGTGCATTAAAAAGTGAGTAGGAACTGTTTTTAGCTTTTTCAAAAAAACAATAAAATAATTTGTACATATAAAAGGAATTAATGTATGTAGCATTTATGTGAGTTATGTAAGCAGAAATAAGCATAGCAATAAAACAATCACAGGTGAGCCACTGGTCAGGAAATAGAACCTTCCTAAAAATGCTGAGACTCCCAAGGGAGCCTCTGGCCTGTGTAGAGGAAGCCACTCTAGGACAAGGCTTCCGTCTCTCAGAAATCACACAGCCACGGAAGTCTAGAAGGATTAGAAGGAACTCGTGTGATATAGGAGGATATAATAGACCATCTGAGGTGAACTTTGGAAACGGTGCTGAGTAGTAAAATAATAAATTAATTGGGCAACCCCTCAGGTCCCCTCCCACTCTGGGAGCTTTTCTGTCCTCTCAATAAATCCTGCTTTCTCAAAAATAAAAATAAAAAATAAAAAAATTAATCAGGAATCCCCAACGGTTACCTACCATAAAGGGTTTAAACCAATGGTGCTTACAAGGGAGATGTCAGCTTTTCTGGACAAGGGCCTGGTCTGATTTTTTTATAAGTAGACTGGTGAGCCAATAGCTAACTAAAATGAATAAGATCAAAATTCTTTCTTGATTCCGTAGCACTTCCAAAGGATATCTAATTTATGATTAAAATTTCTTGCTTTTATTTCATAAAATAATCTGTGCATCCTTACTTATATTTTTTTCATATCAAGCATCATTATTTGTGCCAATAATTACATTATATTTTAATTTTTTGTACAATAAAATAAGTTGTAACAAATTTAAATGATTCAGAGCAACTTTCTAAATAATTGACTAAGTAATTTTGGGAAATAATAGGAAAGTCATTTAACCACCCTAGAAAAAATTTGACTTTGGTTGATTTATAGAAAGCCCTGAGGTGAGGCAAAAAGGAAGAAATACACTAAAGAGTGTGCATTTCAATAAAGTATTTATAGAATAGCTGTAAAAAATAAAGTATATTATGTAAGATAGTTGTAGATTTATTTTTAAAATGTAAACAACTTTCATATAAAACTGTATCAAATACTTTATATTTAGCATCATAAAAATACTTAATTATTTTCATCTATCAGTAAGCATTTTTTTTCTCAGAAATCTATTCTATGATAATCTACAGAAAGATATAATTTTAAAAATAAACTGAACATTTTTTTTTCCTCTTTCATATGTAATAAATTAAAACAAGAACTTTCCAGGGTACAGGTATAAAAAGTTATATTCTTTACAGGAAATCATAGTGTTGACAGATGGCTAACACTTCCATCCAAGAAAAATTTGGTGTTTGAATTTAAGAAAATGGAAAATTTCTTTGCTGGATCTCACATAGTATTTTCAGTGCTGATTGAAAGTTAGGAAAGATGAACGTGGAAATAAGATGTTCTTGAGCACATGGCATAAAAAAGTAATTTTTGAGAAATCACCAAGATGTATCTGTCCACTTAGTCATAGTGGACAGTGCCAGCATTCATCTGTAGATGGAGAATAAATCTAGAATCCTAGGATGTAACCCTAACCAGTAAGGTCTCTCTCACTGGTTAACATGACATGTCTGGGTACTCCCTTAGGGCTCCTCTGGGCAATAAATAGAGTTCAATTAGATTAAGGGTCATTTGAACTTAGAGAGGTAATATATAATTTGATCTATTAGCTAATTAGTATGATGAATTATACCATTACTGTCTATTGCTGTGTAGGAGAGGAAGTAGACAAGACATTTAAGTTTTGATGAGAAGAACATTCATCCGGTAGCATTTTATACTTTAAGAATGGCTTCCCGTGCATAATCCAAGTATCCTCACTCTGTAGACTAAACTAAGTCTTATTCATTCCTTTAACTAGTAGCAGAGCTACAACAGTAACTGGGAAATTGAGTGGCTTGTGTTCTCTTCCAAGTTTAACACACTGCATGACATGGAAGAAGGCAAGGAGGAAAGGAACAAACCGGTTATTTCCAGGAGACGCTGGGACTCAAGACTGATCTGGAGCATGTTACATAAGGGGAAAAACAAAACAAAAACGAAAAAAAAAAAAACAGGCTTGGAAGCATAAAAGGAAAGATCAAGTCTTGCCAATCCTGAACAATAACTTTGGCAGTAGAAGTTAATTTTTCCTCTCTTAGAATCTAATATTTCTGAGTATATGCTTTCCAGCCTCCTGGCCTACTGTATTTAAGAAATGTTATCATCGGATTAATTGACATTAATGATTACTTAATAATAATCATTATTGTTGATTAATCATAACTAGAAATCAGTTTAAAAGGGTAAATTTATTTAGTTAAGGACTTTTTTGAGAGATATGTTAGCAGGTTAGTGTTCCTATTCTTATTAGGACAGTTTTCCTCTGTTATATCTAAATGCAGAATTTTTCCTTCAATTGCCATGTAGAAACTTAGTATAGAAAAGATTGTTCAGTCAACTGTGAATTCATCTAGGCCTACTATCATTTAGGATAATTTCTCCATCTTTTCTAAAGGATAAAATATGAAATATCTTGCTGAAATGAAGTGCTACTGAGATCTACTTTCTAGCAATCCTATCATCAGTCATTCAAATGATACATACATATGTACAAGTTTTAAAGAAAAAAGTAAACCAGATTGAGATCTGTCTTCCCAGTGCATGTTGCTTGGCTCTTGGCAGTTTCCACTTTATTTTCAAAGGATCTGCAGATTACCTAGTTCTTTCTAGGATTAATACTTATTTTACAGTTTTGACAATTTTTATTTTGTAAAATTCAAGCTGCACTGGCATCTTGCTAATTTAATAATATTTCTCATTTTTGATTGTTTGCTCGAGGATTATAAATTATTAATTTACTTGTGATTAAATAATAATTATACAAATTGATTAAACAAGTAGTGATTATTTTCCTTTTTGTTAAGTTTTTTTTACTCCTTAAAACCTCTGTATGTCTTTAGCCCTGGGCCCTTTTCCTTTGTAAATCTTTTCTTTCCATTTGAAAAGGTTTTCCTTAGGTTCTCATTAGAGGCAAGTTCTAGGAAGCGTCATTTTTGCATCTCACCAGCACTGAGCTCCACCCACGGGTAGGAAGTGACTAATAGGTACACCCTCAGATAAGAATTTAAGTACAGATAATCCAACAGATCTTGTAGGCATCCAATAACACATAAAGCTTTGCTCACCTGCCTTTGCACGAGATTCTGCTGCTGCTGGGTTTTAATGAAACTTAAAGGATAAATCCAAGCCCTACTAGAGGGAGGATCTTTGACTCATCAAATTCACTTTGATCATTATAATTTGTGAAAAATCGTTCTATGTATTTGTTCAAGTAGAAGGAATAGGCAGCTGAGTGGTTCCTGGGTTTCTGTGGGTGATAATAGAAGGCGCTATAATGTTAGCTACCCCTTGAATATGATTGTATTTTACCAGAGACTAGAGAACTTGCAGTGATGGATCTTTGCAGGCAGTAAAATATAGGCACCGTCTGCCACAGAGAGACCACATTAGAAAAATGCCACCTGTTCCTATGTTTGTCTGGCCCTTGCCCCCAAATCTCACATGTGCTCATATGGTTTGTGGTTTCTCCAATTCCTTCAGGTAGCTAATGACCAAAAAGATTTTTTATATACCCCAAATGTGGATATCCTGTTATGTGATTCCTTTCTGACTTTATTTCCAGTGTATGTGAATGTGTTTCTTTACTATTTTTCTATCAGTTTCCTTCCAGTTCAATGATCTGAAATAATACTTTTATTCATTCAACATTCAAAGATAATCTATTGAGGACCTATTATGTTTCAGTCATTTGTTCACAATTATGAACAAAAAGACAAAATAAAAATCCTTGCTTTCATGAAGCTTACAAATTCTACTCGAGGAGACAGGAAGTAATCAAGATAAATGAGATAAAACAGTATGCTATGTAGCAATAAGTGTTAGGGAGAGAACAAAGCAGACAAAGGGAGCGGGATGGTGTGAGTAGGGATTGTGATTTCAGACGAGGTGGTCATGAAGGTTTCCATTAAATGAAAATGTGGCAATTGTGAAGCAGCAAGCCATGTAATGTGGCTCTCTGTGGGAAGAGTATGACAGCAGTGGAAACGTCTTGTGCAAAGTCCCTGAGAAGAAAGTATGCGTGATCTTCCCCTCCTGAAATGAGGAGGCGGGCTGTTGTGCCTCAGACAAAGCCATGGAGAAAGTGTAGGGAGTATGGTCAGAAAGGCAGCCAAGAACAGGTCATGTAGAGACTTAAAAGCCAACGTAATGAACATTGTGTTTCCTTTTAAATGAGATGGGAAGCCACTAGAACATTTGAGAGGAGAAGAGGTAAGCCTGATCAGAACCCAGTGTTAGGAGATTGCTCTAAGAATTCAGGTGACAGACAACAGTGGTGGTGGCTTACACAAGGGTGGCATCAGTGGAGGTCTGGAAAGATTCTAAATATATTGAGCATGTGTACTTGTTTACTTAATAAGGTTTACTAATAAACTGGCTCTGTGTTAAAAGGGGAAGATCCCTCTAAAGTTCTTGACCTGAGTAATTAGAGTCGCTATTAACTACAAAGGAGGCTGGGCATAGTGGCTCATGGCTATAATCATAGCACTTCAGGAGACAGAAGCGAGAGGATTGCCTGAGCCCAGAGGTTCGAGACCAGCCTGGGCAACTTGGTGAAACCTCATCTCTACAATTAAAAAAATAAAATAAAAATAGCCTGACATGTTGGCACATGCCTGTAGTTTCAGCTACTTGGAAGACTGAAGTGGAAGGATCACCTGAGTCCAGGAAGTCAAGGCTGTGGTAGCTGTGATCCTGTGACTGTACTCCAGCCTGGGCAACAGAGTGAGACTTCCACTTAAAAAATAAAAATTCAAAAAAAAAAAAACCTCCAGAAGAGTATGAAGATCTCAGTTTCATAACATGTTAAGTTTGAGGAATGTGGTTAGACTGAAAATACTACACCTGGTCAAATTTTTTTCTCTCATCTTTGTGTTTTAAAACAGGAAATGTGCCGGGCGTGGTGGCTCAAGCCTGTAATCCTAGCACTTTGGGAGGTTGAGGTGAGAGGATTGCCTGAGCCCACGGGTTCGAGAACAGCCTGGGCAACTTGGCGAGACCTCATTTATACAATAAATCAAAAAATTAGCCAGGCGTGGTAGTGTGTGCCTCTAGTTCCAGTTACTTGGAAGGCTGAGGTGGAAGTATCACCTGAGCCCAGCAGGTCGATGCTGGGGTGGCCGTGAGTAGTGCCACTGCACTCCAGCCTGGGCAATGGAGTGAGGCAACTCAAAAAACAAACCAAAAAAATTGCTGCCTTTGACTCAAAAATGGGTCAGTGAGACTTTAATTTTTGTCAAAAATACAGTCAATAATGGTTGAGACGAGAATGTTTCCTATAATATAAAATGATCAAATTTGCAAAAGCTTGGCTACATGATGTGAATTTTACTTAAACCACACAGCATTACTCTAGAGTTTTTCTGAAAAGCAAGATAAATTGTTTTAGGAATTATTTGGTAGTAGATAAAATGAATATAGATTGGTTGATGTACTGAAGTAGCCAATGAGTATGTTTTGATTGACAGATAAGGAAATGTGTTCCTACGTTTCATCAATCTATATGGTATCAGATTTATATCACTGAGATGGCCATCGTTCTGATCATGAATTGTGAGTTCAAAGTATTTGCAGTGGTTTGCCAAAATATCTCCTATTCCAGCACTAAATATTTCTCATTTTTCCTTTCCTAGAATAACAAGGTGCAAGCTTGGTAGTCCTTTCAAGTGTCTGAATTTCTGTGGGTGTGTTTTACTTTAGTAATGTTGAATTTTATATGTGTGTGTGTGTGAGAGAGAGAGAGACACTTTTAGGACTTTACTTGTATGTTAACACTTTATTAAGTAAGAAATAACACTCCTTTGGCAAGATTTTTAAAGCCTTGAACTGAGATAAATTAAAATATAACTCTTATTCTTGAGAAATAATTCATCGCTTCATGTTGTTGAATCATACCATTAGTCATGAAACTAAAACCTTATATTTAAAAAGTAGCAATCTCATGTTAAAAGGATCTCCTTTGAACATTTCAAAGAATCTTAAGCAAGTCTTTATGTGACATTAGATTATAAATTTTAACTTGTTATTTTAGATCTATGGCTGGAATTCATTCTTTGGGCTAAGGGCATGTATAAAGAGTGAATTCCTCAGTTTCAGTATGCCAGTAACTTAGGGCAAGGTTAGTAGAGTGGGTTTTTGTAAAGAAAAAAAAAATATGTATTTTGGAAAATCACTTTGGATTTTGCCTTGTTTTGTTTCCTGAACTATCAAATCTGCTCTGTTTTTGTTGTTGTTGTTTGTTTGAGCTCTTAAAACGTCTGTATTCAGTTAGTATATTTCCTCAAACAGACAACCCCATGAAAACCAGCTTTTTCTGAGAACTAGACCCATGGGTATTATTAATGTCCTTGTAACAGGTGGGATAAAGTAAGTTTATAAGAGACAACCCAAAATGCAGTGGCTCAGGCAAGATACAAGTTGCTTTCTTTCTGACATCACTGACCCAGCTAGGTGGGTGAATGGGTAAGCTTAGCCCCATGAAGTCATAAGCTCACCCTCATTCTCCAAATCTGTTCTCAGCTTCTCTGTTGCTAGCTGATGGAAGAGTAAGGAAAAATGAGACCAGGGGAAGGGTTTCTGTAGAAGCCTTGGGAGTTGCCCACATCAGGGAGAACTTTGTCATAAGGCCACACCTCCTTGCAGGAAATTCCAGGAAGCCTGTTCTCCAGCCAAACATCTCTATGCCCAGGAAGAATGAGTCTGGCAGGACAACTGGCAATATCTGTTGCAAGCAAAAATAAACAAAGGACAAAATACTCAGTCAATTATAAATATATTCCAGAAATCAGCCATTTTATTGACATAACAAATTTTATTTTTACAAAATAATTTCTCTATTTTATATTGTACTTCTCCAATGATTATATTCGTATCACGGAACGAAGCCAAAGTTAGAATTTCAATACTACTGAATAACTAAAAAGTGCACCCAAACCCAATAAGAGTCATTTTTGAATTTTACATTGTTCTGATTTACCTTATAGATGTGTGAGAGTAATTAACACCTTGCTGCTTTTTTAAAGTTTTAAATCTGGAATGTTGGCTAGAATACTGAGGGTGTCTAAAACTACCTTTCCCCACTCTTGTTGGATGATAAGCTGGGGGGCACAGAAGGAGGAGAGAGAAGGTAGATAAATGTTTCCCTCCACCCCAAGCAGAAACACAGAAGAGCCGTTGCTCGTCCAAAAACGCAGAGAGGAAATTTCACCTCCCCTCCCTTCCCTTTCCTTGGGCTAGTCTGTTTGATTTTAAAAGCAGAATTTTGCTTTCACGAAGTACACCAGACGGGAATTTGTTCAAATTCCTCAAAACCAAGCCAAGAAAAGTTTCAGAAAGTTCAGACATGCGTGGCAGAGTGGAAAGAACATAGTCTGTGGAGGTGAATACGAAATTCATCGGAATGCCGCTCCAGACATGCACTTCTTGGTGAACATGGGGACGTTTCTTAGCCTCATTTGAGCTACGGTCTTTACATTTTTTAATGTGAGAGTGATAAGAACGAATCGTCCGATGTGTTGATATAGAATTAAAACACAGAAAGGCCTAGCACGTAATAGGGTGGTTCTCTCTTCTTCTGCGTAATCTATGAAAGTCCTTGGAAATTCAAGGATCTGATTCTTCTTAGCTTGTTGCCAGGAGTCTGTGGTTTTCCTGGGTTGGATCTGTCTAATGGGGCCCATTACCGTTGCGCTACCCAGAAACTAACCATCCTGAGTCATGGGGGCAGGGGGTTCCATGTGATAAAAAAAGAAGAACTGGACCCCCAAAGATCTCTGTAATGAGAAATTTACAGCAATGGTGGCCAAAACAGCAGCTCACATCTGCTGGTTGTGGCTAATATTTATGCAACAGCGTGAACTCCAAGCCTGCCCGATACTTGGCTTTTCCAGGGACTGAAGGAATCTTTTCAAAGCCCCACTTTCAACCTCAGAAACTGCAGGGAGGAGCCTGGGTTCTCAGAGGCCAAGAAAATGCACCCGATAATAGCACCTGAACTTCCGCCACCATGATGGAAGTCTGATAGGAACAGGGGTTTAAGGCAGGAGTGGAGGAACAGGGTCCAACCCACCAGTACCACTTCCTTACCGGGTGACCTTGACAATGACTTAACTTCAGCCTCTATTTCTTCATCTGCAAAATAGTGTCAGTAGTACTAGGGTGGCAGTGAGGATTAAATGAGCCAGACTTTACAAATGTCAGCCACTTTAATTAACATAGTGATATTCCAATATTTGGGATGCTGGCGTGGAATATGATGGTATCCTGCCCCTGGCAAATGCCATGTGGACACTGAAACCATACAGGCAGTGGCTCTAAAGACAAAGCCAGCGTAAGGACTGGCATGAAAGAGTCACCAGGACAAAGGTAGGGGCAGGGCAGACCTGAGAGCATCTGTGCTGCTGGGCCTAGAGGGATTTGCCAACATGGAGAGTAAAACAATGGTCTTGCCCACCTTGCTGAAGACAGAAATGGGAGAAGGGTCACACTAGGCAACGAAATGAAGGTCTGGAGAGAGTCAGTGCCACTGAACTAGCAATGAGGGATACTTTGAGAAGGAGTTAGGGGATGGCAGAGCCTTTCATCAGCTGCGTCTGGCAGTGAGAACTATGGGACATCCTTAGGCAGGCAAAACAGGTCTGCCATCACAGGCTTAAGGAACTCTGGCAGCTGGTGTGGGTCACCAACTGGCCTCAGGCACTATCTCTTCAGGGAAATTAATATGGACAGTCCCCTCCTGGAGACCCTCTAGGATGACAGATGAGCAGACTGGCCCGCTCTCAACGTCTGCTGACCTCTATAATTGCGACTGTTCTCACTATCCAAAACCTTTCCTTTTATGTGTAGTGTTCTTTGAACATTTCCACCAGCCCCTCTCCCTGACCTAGTCTCTTCTTTGTTATCTTCATCTGCTCATTTCATCTGATGAACATATCTTTGTATTATCTGCCAGGCACTGTCCTCGGCACTAGGAATGTGGTCGTGATGAAAATAAAGTTGTGCTCTTGTTGAGTTTGCAATCTACAAGGGGAGAGAAAAGATAAACTTTAAACTCTAAAACTTGGATAAACTCTTAAAAATACTACGTTTTACCAACAAAATGAGATGGGTAACAGTATGTCCTACCTTGTGGGGTGCATTCTTAAAATCAAAGCTTTTGAGAAAGATAAGCGATATTGTCGGACTTGAATTTGTCATGCAAATAAGATGAAACCTTGATCAGTCTTTTGAGTGTTACCATTTTTCAAAGGAAGAAGTAGTCAAGAATTCTAGGTCAACACATAGGGGTTAAAAGGCTGAAATTTTTAAATGGGCCAAATGGAAGAGCCCTGTCACTAAAATGTCTATGTAGATGATAAAATGTCCTTGTGCCTCTTTATACTTGAATGATTTGTGCTAGATATTTAATATGTGTCCATAAACACTAAAGCAAGTTTAGTCAAGTATAAGAGAATTATAAAACACAACAACTATAGTGAGTACTTATTTCAAACCCGTAGGTAACCATTATTGATGAGAAGGAAGAAAACAATAAAGTTGACCAAATAAGAGATTTGAATAAAGCTTTCAACACCATTTTCTCATCTCTCAGAAAGAGGCAACATCTGACCCTGCCCGCTCATCCCTAATCTTGTTGAATGACTCTATTATAGAAGTTTATAAAAGTCCTCTGTCAGTTGTATAATGCTGGGTGATGTCAGCATGTAATAATAATAATAATACTATGTTTTTACAATTATTTTAGTTGTTTTCTTCTACTTTATTCTTAAATAGAAGTTATTAAAGCTCAAACAACTGGATTAAAAGATATTTGTAAAATACACACACTATAAAAAGACCTATGAATACCCAACGTGGATAGAACAATAGGTTATACCTGCTGAATCGTGAATTCAATGAAAGATTATTAAAACCTTAAATAGTCGCTCCATATTTTAGACAGATTTCTCTGTGTTGGACTTTCGCTGGCATTTCCAGAGATGATTTTTCTGTACTCCTCCTGGTCAGGGATAATATCATGCATTCTCCACAGTGCCAATGTCTGATTGCTCTCTTGATGTCATTAGCCCAGATACTGGCTAGACAGGTATGATTGCTGGCCATGTGATCTGTGGCCTGGTGTGACTGTCTTTCCAATATGCCTGATGAGAGCATGGAGAGACACTTTATTCCAAGCATAAGCAGGCCAGATCACAGCCACCCAAAGATCTCTAGCTTTGATTAAGTTTGTTTATTATTATATAATGGACACTTGAACCTATTCCATAAATTACAGCATGTCTTCCTCTTTCGCCATTGTTCTGTATCCATATGTTATATGTATCTAATGTTGCCTTATATACTAGTCATTTGTTAAAATCAATCGGAAAAACAGGGAAATATTAAAGTGTAAATAGAAAAAGTTATTGGTGGGGGAAAATGGCTTATGGTACATTAAATATTCTGACACAGTGGCTTGGAGTCAGTTAGGATAGCTTCTCTATCTCAATTCAGCCTTACTTTGTGTGAACGACAACATTTTCATCTCTATGCTGTTACTCTGGCATAAGCCAAATTGCGACCAGGTAGACTAGACTAACATGTAAACAGAGAATCATACTTTTATAGGCAATCATTAAAGACTCTAATTTTAATCATATGTACCCATATATTTGTACTATTTCTGATCTCTATCTTAAAATTTTTAAAAATAGATTTTTGGACCTCTTATTTCTGCTCTGACGTATAAACAGCTTCGAAGTTATCAATCCTTTCCTCACAACAAGAAAAAAAACTGAACACTCTGAAAGTCAACAGTTCTCAAAATCAATGCCTCTTAGGTCCAATAAAGAATTGTGGTCACAAGGCAAACCACTGTTGTGAAATTTGGAGAGGCAGGCGAATACAGAAAATCGAAGCCCATGGGAAAAAGAAGCTACTAGGTCAGGAAACACTTGAACTATAATTGACTAATTATTGGAGGCCAAACACCGACCAGCTTAAGAGTTAAACTCTTCCGAATTTAAATCTCCCACACTTTCATGAGTTTTACCTCCTGGAGCCCTACTGGGTTCTTAAGATAAAGTTCAGAGAAAAATTCACTCATGGTTCCTATGGGTGGAAAGGAAAAGTAACCATTTAAAAATAGCCCAGAGCTTTCTATTCTCATTGAAAAAGCCATGACCCCCAGGAAATCTCCAGAATCGTTTCTGACGTAAGGGAAAGGCAATCAGAAGAGACTAAAGGCCCCACTAGCCTGCCTGTGTCACATACATTGAAGGTTAGGAACCTTCTGAAGGACAAAATCCAGGGACCCAGATTGTCAAAACCCATAGAACTGTTTAACACAGAGTAAACCCTCATGTAAACTGTGGACTTTAGTTAATAATGTATCAACATCAGTTCATCGTACAATAATAATGCATCAACATTTGTTCCTAATAGTGTATCACACTATACAAGAAGTTAATAATGGGGAAAATAGGAAGAATAGGGGATTGAGCAAACAGAAGAAACAAAAAAAAGGGAGAAGATGTTCTGGGAGAGGCGATAAATGGTCACTTTTTGTACTAACTGTTCAATTTTTCTGTAACCCTAAAATTGCTCTAAAGTTAAATCTGTTACATTTTTAAAGGTTAATTTACTACAGTTTTCTTGCATTCTTATCTCACTTATGTAGAGTTCTGGTCTACCCTGGAAATACTGCAATATACAAGCATATAATTTTCTATGTAATGTAGCTTTTAACATATGAAAAATATTTTTCATTCTGAATATAATCTGAATAAATCTAAAATTGAATTTGTGACATATCTAACAAATACATCTAAATCATTGAAAAATATCCATTGTAAACATGTTTCTAGGATTTGGAAGTTTATGGAAGAGAGTAGACCGCAAATACAGGAAAATTCTGTGAATATTTGTGTTCACATATATACATGTGAAGGTATAAGACCAAAAAAATTTCCCCATGTGCAGTTTTAAATTTTTAACAATTAATTTTCCTATTCAATTTCAACCATTAAATTATAATACTGATATGAATGATATTAGAATATATCCTCTTTTAGTCTTGTATTATTATTTATATACTGCTAATTTTTAAATGGGTAAAATTCAGCCTTTCAAGGAAAATCACGAACATTTTATATTTATCATAATACAAATAAAAACTTTTTAAGTTAAAGCTATATGTTATTTATATTTCTTATAGCTTATTTATTGAAAATTACATTTAATTAAAAGATACATCAGGTATCTTTTCTTTCCTCTCCCTTAGATCTGAATTGAATTTTTATATGCCTCTATGAATAAATGTTAGTTATTTGCTTCCAATTTTGGGTGATCTTTTTATCCTGTGATTATTTACTAGTTCAGTCAGCCTTGCTATTAAAAATAAACAACAGATTATTATTATTGTGGCTACTTTGAGGTAGACTGACCAGACCTTCCTCATAGTTAATTTTCATCTTTCTTGCTTGTGTATAATATTGCAGAGATATGAACTATGTGTATCCCTAAATAGAAAGAAAATAAATCATAGTACTTTTTATGAATACTTGGTTCTAATTTTTGGACTGTTAATGAAATTTTTATGTCATATCTATTGACATCTTTACAGTTATACAAAGTTCTGGCTTTTTCCTTTATTTCCTTTGATTATGGTTCCTAATAAATGTTTCAAAAACCAATGACAAAGCTAAAAGATTCTAAAAGACTCCATATTTCTGGCATGATATATTTTGCTTGCTCTCAAAGAAAATTTAAAAGTTTCTAATTAACATTCATTTAGTGCTTTAGTAGTGACCAACAAGTATCATCTTTGCCCTAGTATATCCGTGGGAAGCTGAGACCCAGGATGATCGCTGGCTGATGCAATGTAATATAGGTAAAAAGCGGTGTTAGGGAAGATAATTCACAGTTAATTGTAGCAAATAGTAGTAGTAGTTGTTGTTGTTTAAGTCAAATAATGGGAATTAAATTTCCAAGAAGCTCTTTTGATCTGAAATCACTACTCCTCAAAGGCTGATTCAAAGGCAAAGGACTGATTCAAAGGCAGAGGGTATCTGGCATGACTTTTCCTTTGCTACTCTTACTCTCAGTCTACCTGGATATAGTGTTTTAGTTGGCGTATAGGGCCTAGCATTCTTGGAAATGTTCTACTTTAATCCCCAAATTTTCCTGCCTGTGTCAGCATCCTGCCTTGTCAACACTTCTCTTCCATGTGTGAATACTACAGTTAAAACTTTCACCTTTCCTTTTCCAGAAGTATTTTCTATTCAGAACTTGAAAGTTGAGAAATTTCCTAAGTTTGAAGAAATATATTTCAGCTATGATTCTTTGTAGTTATTTTTTAAATTTTAACTTGGAAAGTATATGTAAACTTATATATGCTTTGTTTCTATATAGATCTTTGATCTTATTGCAAATTATAGTGTTTCAGACTGTGAGGTTTAAAGTAACAGATAAAGTGATTTCACCAATGAGGCGAGGTTTTGCTAAAAAATGCTTAACTGTAAAAAACAAACAAAAATCTAAACAAAAAATGCTAATGAATATGTTTAAGGCGTTTAGAATAAAATAAGTCATTTTGCAATTGTTTTGTGTTCTGAAATAGTAAATTTAAAATGTCATTTTGTTTTGCGTTCTTTTATTTTATTATGTAATTGGCCATTTGGCAATTGTCACGCTAAGTGTGTGGAGTTTATTAGTTGTACATGTGAACAAGTTGTGCTGAAGATTATAATAGTCATAAGGTCGCAGCACAGTCTATTGAGGAAAATACCAATTATTTTGAAACACATTTTAGTAAATTTTAATAAATTTTAGTAATTAAATAAATATATAAATTAAAATATATTCTAGTAAGATTGAACATAATTTCAAGAAACAGAAAACACTATTTATAGAGGTTTTATTCATTAGAATGGTGACATCATACCAAGTAATTTAATTCTAACTGATTTATTGTTCAATGAATCTCTACAATTCAGGAGGGACTTTTCTTGCTAATGCTGGTCTACTGACATTCTTATTTCATGTATGTGAATCATTCAGCCATAGTGAGAAAGACTTATTAAGCTGGATCCAAATATCCACCTTAAGAATACACATTCCTCACTCTTTTTTCTTTTTAATTATCTCATGACAAATAAATTTACTTTGTGATAACTACCAATTGGCTAAAATTTACTGTTAACACAGATCCAGGTATCAGGATTTGAATTATCAGTTCGTGTGAAGAAGCAAAATGGGATGGGGCAGTTTGGTGGGAGAAAAACGTTATAGAAAGTTACAGTGAATCTCACTACTGACCGTTGGCTAATATATTTTTTAAATATGTGATTGAAATCTGTATGAAGGATGTTATATCAGAGAGTGAAAAGGTTATCATAGGGTAAGAAAAACTGAGAGTTCACCAAAGAAACAAAAAATTTCAGTATAGAATTTTTTTTTCAACTTGTGATATCAAGCTACACATTGCAGTTGAAGTAAAGAGGCAGCCATGTTGTTTTAAATCTGATTGTTGCTTCTTAGGTTTCATTGCAGAGCCAACACATACATGTGATGTGAGCTGCTTAGCAGTCTGTTTTATGATCCAGATAGAACCAGATTCCATGAGCATGGATTAAGAATTAGTCTGTTTTCTTCTGTGTTTTTCCATAAATATACTGAATATCTCATCTCCATTCAGAAGCAAAACCTGAAACTTACAAAATGTGTGTTTGTGGTTTGTTTTGGAGCAATTCATAAAGTAGTACTATAATTTAGTTGGGGAAAATTTTGTGCCATTTATTTAACTCAAAATATGTGGATTTTCTTTTTAAGATTTAACTACTATACTTGCAATGTCTCATTCTGCAGAGATATACCCTCCTCTGCCCCAATCTGGGATACATGTGTGTACATCATCTATTAGATTGTAAGAATTTTTAAAGAAATAAGATTTTTCTTCCACTGTATAATTGTTGAAACAACAAACTGACAAAAATTCATGTAATGATACTATTGAGCTATATATTGTGTGGCAAATACTTCATTTTACATATTCAAATGACGTCTTAGAATCTAAGATTTTAGCCTTCTGAAATTATTTTTAAAATAATAAAATGTATTCAAATTAGGCTATTGTAAATATAGTTTTAAAATACATTTTCAGGTCTCTCTTTTGACCAAAAATGGTTTGATCTCTAAGTAGCTCACAAACCAATGAAGAATTTTTTATAAATCTCACAGCTGTTCAATTTTTCTCTCTGTCAAGTGAGTAGATTCAATTTTGTTCAAAAACATTTAATACAAGTTATATACCAGACCCTGCTCCAGGCACAACAGGGCAAAAGCTACAGAATCAAAGAGATTTCCAAGTTAGAAAAGTGTTTTTCAATTGGGCGATTTTACCCAGGGGACACTGGGCAATGCCAACAACCATTTTCAGTTGTCACAGCTTGGGGAATAGGAGTGCTATTGGAATTGAGTGGTAGAGGTCAGGGATGCTGCTGTTACACATCCTGGAGAGCTCAGGACAAAACCACACAACAAAGCATCATCAATCCCCAAATGTCACTAGTCTCAAAGCTAAGGATTCCTGGGTTAGAGTGTCAACTAAATTAGTCAATGGTGCTCTTTTTGTGAGTAATTTTGATTCCCATTGACACTTCAGGATTTACATAACAGCGAATTTAACCTAAATTCAAATTGATGACCGGGTGCGGCGGCTCAAGCCTGCAACCCTAGCACTTTGGGAGGCCAAGGCGAGAGGATTGCCTGAGTCCAGGGGTTCGAGACCAGTCTGGGCAACTTGGCAAGACCTCATCTCTACAATAAATAAAAAAATTAGCCGGGCATGGTGACATGCGCCTGTAGTTCCAGCTACTTGGAAGGCTGAGGTGGAAGGACTGCCTGAGCCCAGCAGATCGAGGCTGGGGTGGCTGTGAGTGTGCCACTGCACTTCAACCTGGGTGACAGAGTGAGATTCCAACTCAAAAAAAGAGTGATAATACAGTTTAACTTTTGAGTGGCTTTAGCAAATTCCTTCTAAAGCTTTCCAAAGTTTTGGGGAATATTTTGGTATTAGATATGCAATTTAATGAATATTGCCTACTGAGCAATTCTAGAGTTTAAAAATAGAACTTAGAGAATAGAACAGATTGTTTACATATATAAACATAATAAATAAATAAAGCACAGTCCACCCCATCTTGAGCAAGTCATATTTCTAATAATGGAAATTTGCAAACATCTTTTTTGATCACCTTTCAGGATTGAATATTTAGTCTCTACAACTGCAGTTGAGAAAATAAGCACCATTTGGAGTTTGGGATTGCGATTCTATACTACCACAGTTAAATCTAGGCTAAGAGCAGTTCGTTGAGACAGTCATACATCATGGTCATCATGTGTAGTGGTTGAGGAACATGTAAGTTTCTTTTCCCTTCCGACTAAGGGGGTTGCTTAGTCTGAACTTTGGGAGGGACAAGGTCAATCATCTTATCTCTGAAAAGGGAGAGACCTGATCAATCAGCTGGAGGAATAGAAAGAGTGATTTAGAAAAGTTTGAAAGACACTGATGCTCTTGGGTACAAGAACGTTATCATTTTGCCCACCACAGAAGAGATTCTGTTCCCAGATGGCAAATGAAGCCGATAATCAGGTCAGTTTTACAAAAAGTATATCAGGTTGGAAGAGGGAAAGGACCAGAAAAGCTAATAAGTATTTCTAGCAGGTGACCCGCATAAAACAATGGATGATTTACTCAGTGGTGCTGCAGGGGCAAATTCTGCAGACTTCTTTGGCTTGCTGTGCTTTGCAAGGCCAGGAGCGGGTTCCTAAAGGGACAAAGGCCTGGCCAGCATCCAATGGAATGGGCTCTTCCCTGACCTGGGATGGAGCTGCTTCAGAAGGCGGTGCCTGAATTGTACTCCACATCTTTAAAATAAGATAATCTTGCAAAAATAAAATAAAATTCAAGAACATTGTTGAGGATCCAAACATTGACCAAGAAGTTGGAATGGATGGTCCTAAAATGAACACTCTTTGTCCTATTAAAACTTTTGAGTGTGGGCTAGTCACAGTGGCTCGTGCTTGTAATCTCAACACTTTGGGAGGCCAGGTGGGAAGATTGCTTGAGTCCAGGAATTCAAGTCCAGCCTGGGTAACATAGTGAGACCTTGTCGCCACACACTCACACACACACATACACACACACACACACACACAAACACACACACAAACTTAAAAATATTAGCCAGGCGTGGTGGTGAGTGCCTGTAGTCCCAGCTACTTGGGTGACTGAAGTATAGAAGGATCACCTGAGCCCAGAAGTTTGAGGCTGCAGTGAGCCACAATTGTGCTACTGTACTCCAGCCTGGGCAACACAGTGAGACCCCAACTAAAAAAAAAAAAAATTCTGAGTGTGGTGGTGAAGGTTATTAGTCAGAGCAAGCTCTTGTAAACTTATTTCTTCTTCTTTTTTTTTTTTGAATTGGAGTCTCACTCTGTCACTCAGACTGGAGTGCGGTTGCCGCTCCCGGTCACCGCAGCCTTGACCTGCTGGGCTTCGGTGATCCTTCCACCTCAGCCTTCCAAGTAGCTGAAACTACAGGCGCGCGCTCAGCTACCAGGCTGAGCCACCGAGCCCAGCCTTTTTTTCTTTTCTTTTCTTTTTTTTTTTTTGAGTTGGAACCTAACTTTATCACCCAGGCTGGAGTACAATGGCACACTTACGGCCACCCCAGCGTCAACCTGCTGGACTCCAGCAATCCTCCTGCCTCAGCCTTCCAAGCCGCTGGAACTACAGGCGTGCGCTACCATGCCTGGCTAATTTTTTGGATTTATTGAAGAGACGAGGTCTCACCAAGTTGCCCAGGCTGTTCTCAAACCCGTGGGCTCAGGAAGTCCCCTCACCTCAGCCTCCCAAAGTGCTGGGATTACAGGTTAGAGCCACCATGCCCGGCCTAAACTTACGTATTCTTATTCAACTAGTTATCTCAAGCCTGGATCACCAACTCTAACTTACCAAATTCCTTTGCAGTAGGTCAAGTTTTGCCATCATTAGAATAGTACCGCAGATTATTTTGTGTTTGGAGAGGGGTTTAGTGGTAGGATGCCAGGTGTGTAGTTTGTTACTAGTTATAACCACCATTTGTGACCCTGTTATTTCAGCGTAGAATAACAATGTGATTATGTAAACTATGACTGGAAGAAACAAAGGGGAATCTTCCCAAGACACAATTTCTCACTTTTTTTTCCATCAAAAAAGTCAGCAGAAGACGACAAAGCAGTAAAGTCCTGAAGCTAGTCAAAACACGTGGGAATGTAATTTTTTTCAGCGCTATAAAAAATATCCTTTACCCACTCTCATTGCAGGCAGCTTATAGAAAATTTCAAGGTTTGTATTTGTCTTCTACATGGAGGCTTGTAGGATTTTTTACCTAATGAATTAAAAACACCAATGGAAGAGATAAAAAAAAAATGGAATGAAATTGAGAGAATCGATGAACTGAGGACATTGTTTTGACTTTGTTTCTTACAAAACTTTAACTTGGGCCTTGAGAGTTTGGGTTTGAGAAAGTAGTGCTGTTTTAAGACCCCCAGAGATAGTCTGGAATGGGCCTTCTTGGTCTCTGATGAGAGAATGCATTGTATTCTCAGGTGCTATTGAAGAGTCTTTATTCATTTAACAAAACTATAGTCTTTTAGCTATAAATTTTAGTTCTATAATAAAAATGAACTAAAAATATTCTGGAGTGCATCTCTAAAAATATTTTGAACATATCAATGTTTTCTAGAAATTTTCCATGTGGACTCAAACAACAGAGGAAGATTTTCTGTGTGTGTGTAACACAGGTTTTTAAGTTTATATATGAGTTTACATGGTTGTAAGTGAATATTGAAAATCAGCAGAACATAAAGTCATTTAGCTATAAAATAGTCCCCTTTGTTTTCAAAATATTTATGCAACACGAATGAGAGAATTGATCAAAAAGCAGATATTTGAGAAATGCTTTCATATGTCTTAAGACTGTACAATCATTATTTATCAACAATTCTTGAGTGTTTCTAAGTGCCTGACAAAAAAGTGATAGATACAGTTTGAACTTGAGAGTGCTCACACCTAGTGAGGAAGACAAACAAGGTTATGGAATTCAGCATAGTAAGCGATGTGACACAGGTGAACCCAGGGCTCTCTGGAGTGCGGCCTGAGGTCAGAGGCCTGAGGGCCTGAGCTCGGCAGCCAGAGAGTCTGCCAGGAAGGCCAGAGGGAAGCACCATGGGGCCAACAGAGAGAGCATGGTGTGAAGACAACCCCGAGCAGCCAGTTTCTTTCTCAGGTTTGTCCACTTCCCAACGAAAATCAAAGGATCACAAATTTGATTTTTCTCACTTTAAATGTTGGTCAGCCACTTTATGTCTTCTTTCAAAAGTGATTTGCTTTTCCTATATTTTGCAAAGTTAAGAGTAAAAAGTAACCAGGCTCGGTGGCTCAGCCTGTAATCCCGCGCCTTTGGGAGGCTGAGGTGAGTGGATTTCCTGAGCCCGCGGGTTCGAGACCCGCCTGGGCAAGCGAGACCTCATCTCTACAATAAATCAAAAAATTAGCCGGGTGTGGTAACGCGCGCCTGTAGTTCCAGCTACTTGGAAGGCTGAAGCGGAAGGATTGCCGGAGCCCAGCGGGTCGAGGCTGCGGTGGCCGG
>CAUYQG010179056.1:0-18519 GCA_963574415.1 Tarsius wallacei | reverse complement strand
TTTTTTTTTTTTTTTGAGTTGGAGTCTCACTCTGTTGCCCAGACTGGAGTGCAGTGGCTGCTCCCGGCCACCGCAGCCTCGACCTGCTGGGCTCCGGCGATCCTTCCGCCTCAGCTTTCCAAGTAGCTGGAACTACAGGCGCGCGCTACCACGCCCGGCTAATTTTTTGATTTATTGTAGAGATGAGGTCTTGCTTGCCCAGGCGGGTCTCGAACCCGCGGGCTCAGGCAATCCACTCACCTCAGCCTCCCAAAGGCGAGGGATTACAAGCTGAGCCACCGAGCCTGGCTTTTCAGAAGTCTTTTGACAAATTTCCCAAACCAATACGGCATTTGAACGATAATGATAAATTGATGGAAATATTTTGTTGCAAATAGAATACTGGATTAAAAATAAACTCCAGCAGGTCATGGACTTTTTGTGTTTGTGTGTGATTTCTCTCTTGCAGGTTTTGCTGCTGTCTTCTTTTTTTAATTTTAAAGATGTGGGATATACTTCAGGATTAGGTATACAAGTGGTCATTGTACAGGTAAAGTTTGGGCCTTCTTTTGGTACCCACTTCGCCTGGTTTGAGATCAGGCACCCTTATTGATGTTGTTTGTCACCCCCTCCCCTGGCAGTGTCCCGTTACTGCCAATCTCTTTCTTATAGAATTATGGTAAATGTTCTGGGTCCACTTATGAGTGAGAACATGTGATACTCAGTTCTTTGTTTCTGTGATAGATCACTGTGCTTTATAGACTCTAAATCCATCCAAGTTGCTGTGAAGTCCATATGTTTGTCCTTCTTTATGACTGTAAAATATTCCATTGTGTATATATACCACATTTTTAAAATCCAGTTCAGTTTCAATGGGTAGCACAGTTGGTTCCATGTTTTTGCTATTGTGAATAATGCTGCAATAAACATGCATGTGCAGGTATCTTTTTTGTAGAATGATATAAGTTCCTCTGGGCATATTCCCAGTAGGGAGATGGCTGAGTCATATGGAAGGTCAATTTCTAGCTCTTTTAGAAATTGCCACACTGTTTTCCATAGAGGTTGAACTAGTTTGTATTCCTACTAGCAGTGTAGAAGCGTTCCCTTTTCTCTGCATCCCCTCCAGCATCTGTTGTTTTAATAATTATGACTATTCTTACTTGGGTTAGGTGGTATCTCAATGTGGTTTTGATTTCCATTTCTTTGATGATTAGTGAGGTTGAGCACCTTTTCATGTGCCCATTGGCTGATTATATGTCTTCTTTTGAGAAGTATCTATTCATGTCTTTTGCCCACTTTTTAATGGGGCTATTTGCTTTTTCCTTTAGGCATGTTTGAGTTCCTTGTAGATTCTGAATGTCAGGCCTTTGTCAGATATACAGTTGACAAATATTTTTTTCCCATTCTGTGGGCTGTCTCTCTGCTCTTTTGCTGGTTTCCTTTGCATTGTAGAAGCTTTTCAGTTTAATGGAGCTGGTAGCAATCCTACTGAAAGAATCCCAGGCAATTGAGAAACACAGAACTCTCCCCAAATCATTTTATGAAGCTAACGTCACACTGATACCCAAACTGGGTAAAGCTACTGGACAATATCCTGATAAACATAGATGCAAAAATTCTCAACAAGATTCTAGCAAATCGGATCCAACAACACATCTCAAAACTCAACCACTATGACCAAGTAGTCTTCATCCTTAGGATGCAGGGCTGGTTCAACATCCACAAGACCATGAATGCAATTAAATACATTAACAGATGTAAAAACAAGAACCACATGACTATATCATTAGATGCAGAAAAAGTTTTTGATAAAATCCAGCATCCTTTCTTGATAAAAACCCTTGAACATCTAGGCATAGAAGGAACATACCTCAAAATGGTAAGCACCATCTACAATAAACCCACAGCCAGGAAATTGCTAAACGGACAAAAACTGGAAGCACTTCCCTGAAAACTGGAACAAGACAAAGCTGCCCACTCTTACTCCTTCTGTTCAACATAGTATTGTAAGTCCTAGCTAGAGCAATCAGACAAGAGGAGGAAATCAAGGGTATCCAAATAGGAAAAGAGGAAGTTAAGTTATCTCTCTCTGCTGATGATATGATCCTATACCTCGAAGATCCAGGAGAATTTTTTTTTAATATATTCAATATTTTTTTATTGTGATATTGTGGAGTACAGTTAAGGGTTAGGTACACAAATATGTCTCGTTGAGGCACTCTTGTGATCCAGAGAATTTGTCACATACCTCCTTGCACTGATAAAGGACTTTGGCTAAGTCTCAGGGTATAAAAGAAATGTGCAAAAGACAGCTGCAGTTTTATGCACCAACAACAGACAGGCAGAGAACCAAATAAAAAGCACAATCTCATTCACACTAGCTACCAAAAAAGGACATTTTTAACAGAGATCACTATAAACACTTTAATAACATCTGTTTAGGCACCCCCGGGGGTCCCCTCCCATTGTGGGAGATTTTCTGTCCTCTCAACAAATCCTGCTTTCTCTAATAATAATAATAATAATAATAATAATAATAATAATAGCATCTGTTTCCCGAGTCCCATTGGTGTTTTCAAATTTTTTCTAGAAATAGAAAGTGTTGCAGTTGGCGCCGCATCCCCTGCCCGCCGCCATGGCCGCCCACAAGTTGGTGCTGATCCAGCACGGCGAGAGCGCCTGGAACCCGAAGAACCGCTTCAGCGGCTGGCACGACGCCAACGGCGTTCCTACAACGTGCCGCTGCCGCCGCCCATGGCGCCCGACCCCCCCTTCTACGGCAGCATCAGCAAGGATCGCAGGTACGCGACCTCCCTGAAGACCAGCTGCCCTCCTGCGAGAGTCTGAAGGACGCCATCGCCAGAGCGCTGCCCTTTTGGAAGGAGGAAATCGTTCCCCAGATCGAGGAGAGCAAGCGGGTGCTGATCGCTGCCCACGGCAACAACCTCCAGAGCATCGTCGAGCACCTGAGAGGTCTCTCTGCAGAGGCGACCATGGAGCATCCTCGTCGTCTACGAGCTGGACAAGAACTTGAAGCCCATCGAGCCCATGCAGTTCCTGGGGGCCGAGGAGACCGTGCGCAAAGCCATGGGAGCTGTGGCCGCCCGGGGCAAGGCCGAGAAGTGAGGGCCCGCAGGCGACGACCGCCCCGATGCCACCCACCCCTCTCTCCTTCCCCCGCACCCGGTCCAGTTCCACTGACCCCGTCTGTCGCGTTCTGGGCTGGAGCTGCAGATGGGACCGGTGACTTCCACTGTCCCGTTAGCCGTTGGCCTCCCGCACCCACTCCCTTCATACGGTCTAGCGGGAACCACACCTCCGGGACCTGGCTCTCGGTCCTGGCCAAGGGAAGGCTCCTCCTGGCCACGCACTGCACGGTAGCCCCTGTCTCCCTGCTTGAGTCGGGGACAGGGAGGAACCATGCCGAGGCGTGGCCAGTGAGGAGAAGCGAGAGAGCCTCTGCTCCCAGGAGCCAGGCCTGTCCTCTGCTCAGGGCACCGGTTGGGGCTGCAGTCATTCCGGTGCAGAAGAGTGTCACCTGCACGGCGGTTCAGAAGCAACCCTTTCCTCCCTGGCCCCGAGGCGCTGGCTTCAGAAGGTTGGGATCAATCCTGAAGCAAGTCTATGTGTTGCATTTACTTTTACAAAAAATACGTATAAATAATATAAAACAAAACCCTTCTGGGGCTTCTCGTGGCGGTTGGAATAGTCCCATATGTGGTCCCAGAACAAGCCATTCCTTGCACCAACACGGATCCAGCTCCTTGGCCCTGAGGGGTCAAGCCACCCGCTGTGTGTTCTGTCCCTCCTCGACCGGTGAGAGGCCTCATCACGTCCAGGTATGTCTGTCACTGACTGACTTCTGAATCATGTTCTAGTTGCTTGCCCCGCCTCGGGCCGTGTTCATTATTAGCATAACTGTACTATGTCTTTACAGATCAGTATAATAAAGGAGTGATGTGCAATAAAAAAAAAAGAAATAAAAAGTATTATTTCCAGAATATATCTACAAGCATTAATTGAAAGTGGGGGTACTTTCAATGCACAAGAGATCTGGGAATTGACCTTTCCTTTGATGTCTCATTCTGTACAGAGCAAAATGTGTGGTTACAATTGTCAATAGTGAGTAAATTCACACACCACCTTGATACATTATTACCAGATCTTAGGATTTTATTTTCTGCTTTCTTTTCCATTAGTCTTCTTTTCCCCTATTTGTGTGTTGAGGATTTTCTGAAATGAGTTTTTAAAGAGTTGAAAAAATTTAAAAATAAATGTGTATCATTTTTCATAAGAGAATTTAGGAGCTTAAAGATTTTCATTCTTGTTAGCATCAATTTACATTAACTAGCAGAGTTGTATTGGTTTCTCTTTGCAATATTCCAATATTAATTATATGGCTAAAAGTACAGTCAGTGAGATAGATGCTCAATTAGCAGAGTGGTCTTCACCGAAGAGAAACGTTTTTCACATACTAATAAGACTTTGATTCAAATTAACATGCAAGATCATAAACATGAAAGAATAACCTGGTTTTCTGGTCAGTGTCCAAAACAGAACTATCTTGCTGGTGGGTGTATTCCTACATGAAAGAAAGTGTAATCATGAACACTAACTGGACATTTGCAATTAGAGTGTTCTGACAACTCTTTGAGGGAAGACTACATCATCTTTTCCTTTGGGGGGGGAACCTATGGTCTAGTTGAAAATATAGAAATAGCACACACACACAAATATGCAAGGCAGAATACAATTCAGCGCTAACTCTGTGGAATATACAGAATTGTCCTGACATAAAATTTTGCTTGTGATCTCTTCCAACTTCTTATTTCGATGTTCCTCTCCTGCTTCCAGGGTCTTCCTCTCCAACCTTCCAGAGTGCACACTCTTCTTCCTATCACATCTGACCTCAAGTACCTATTTATTGAATCCAATATGCCATAAGTTGTAAATATATCTTTTTTGTTGTTGTTGAGAAAACAGGATATATTGAGAGGACAGAAAAGCTCCCACAGTGGGAGGGGACCCGAGGGGGCTGCCCTATCACAGTTTTTTGTACTGTTAAGAAAAAAATGCCAATTAGATTATATCACAATGATTTCTTATCTTTAAACATTTTAAATAACTTAGAATTAGACAGATTTTTAAATACATGCTTGTGCATACATAAAAGAAAAAATGTAAGTGACATAAATTGGTTAAATCAGGAAGCTTTCCCCAAGTCTTCACATTCAGAGTCTGACTCTTTGGAATCTTTTTCACTTCCCAGACGTTGCTGTTTTACTGCACATTATCATCCAGTATCAAGAGCACTGGTAATGCACCACTTCTTTAAAGAGTGCTCCACTACTTCTTCCAGAATTTCTTTAAAGACACTGACATACTACTTGCAAGTTTTGAAGTGCATGAGTGGATAATGATAGCTGTATCATGACAGCCACAATCAGATATTATGAAATAACATGCTATTTTCAGAGACTGAACCTTAGGAACTGATGAAAAATATTTTAGGAGGAAAATAATGTCATTAAACTAATTTGTATTGAGTTATAAATGACCGGACTAGATTTAATTTTAAGTCAGCACACTTCCCATTTTTCAATTTTAAGCCAATATGCCTATATATTTATTGAGCATCTACTATACATCCTGTGCCACAGATATTCAGGGAGGGAGAAGTTTATACAAAATTAAATAAAGAGGGTTAGATTTGAATTGGACCCTGCAGGATGGATGACATTACACATTTTAGGGGTGGAATGTGAGAAGTGGAAAAGGAGAAAGTTGAAAAAATTAACTTCTGTGATATGAGTGATTATTTAGTTGCAAATGAGGTATTTTATAAGAACCAGTCTTAAATCAGAAACACAATTTACACAAGAACAAATAAAACAAAAAACAGATGAACATGGAATGATTCATTGAAACCACCTACCCCTTAGCCAAAATGTCCACACTGAAATAAAGCTCTTAATTGCAGGAAATAGAATGGAAAAAAAAAGAACAGAAGGTATAGGATAAAATATTGTGGTTATATATAAAAAGGAATACTATTTAGATTATATTATTAAATTTTAAAATGGGATGCAAAATTACACATGTATGTTATTACAGCAATAAAAAATAAATTTGCCTTAGCAGAAATTGCAGAAAGAACTTAGATAGAAATATGCATGATTCTCTCAGATTTTTTAAAATATTGTTCTTACATTCTAATTTTAATAATTGATTTGAAAGTACACATGAGGAAGAGTGAAATTAGCAGGTTGAGCCGGGCTCGGTGGCTTAGCCTGTAATCCCGCGCTTTGGGAGGCTGAGGTGAGTGGATTGCCTGAGCCCGCGGGTTCGAGACCCACCTGGGCAACTTGGCGAGACCTCATCTCTACCATAAATCAAAAAATCAGACGGGCATGGTAGCGTGTGCCTGTAATTCCGGCTACTGGGAAGGCTGAGGTGGAAGGATCGCCGGAGCCCAGCAGGTGGAGGCTGTGGTGGCCGGGAGCGGCCACTGCACTCCAGTTTGGACGACCGAGTGAGACTCCCACTAAATATAAAAAAAAAAAAAAAAAACCAAGAAATTAGCAGGTTGGCTAGAAAGAGAAAAATGATATACAGCAGTAGATAAATCAAAAGGCTAAGATTATACAAAGAGAAGAAACAGCTAATAAAATATTTAAATATGAATATAAACATATTTCTGCTCATGTTAATGTGATATTCTAATAAGTTAGCAAAAAAATCAGAACAAAAGAAGCATGGGATAATAAAGAATGTAGCAGTTCAATGTCATATATTAACATTTCATAACCAGTTTTTTCATAAACAATCCAATGGATCATAATTCTTTAAGAGCCCCAAATTAGAAAGCTACAGTGGCCAATGACTTAAGGATTGCCTAAAATATCTACATTTGGATTATTGTGACAAAAATTGTTTTTAGAATTGAAAGTAGACTGCTCATATTATACATTACTGTGTCCAGTACTCTTATGTCTTTGTTTAAACCCAAGTTTCTATCTGGTATCATTTTCCTTCATCCTGAACTTCTTTTTACATTTTCTGCAGTGCAGATCTGCTGATAAGAAAATTTCTCTATTTCACCTTCATTTTTGAAGGATATATTTGCTGGATATACAATTGCAGGTTGGTGGAGGTCAAAAGATTTTCCCTTTCCCCTAATAACTTAAAGATGTCATTCTATTATCTTATAACTTGCATTCAAATTAGATTGGGGGACTTGCATTGGTTTTAATAACAAGTCAGTTGTTATTCTTATCATAATTCTGCTGTATATCATGTGTCTTTCTTTTTGTTTTAAGGTTTTTTTTTTCTTATTAATAGTTTTCAGCAAAGTAGTTACAATATTCCTTGGTGTAATTCTCTTTGTGATTACCCTTCTTGGTGTTTGTTAAACTTCTTGGACCTGTGTGTTGATATTTTCCACCTCTTTTAAAAATGTTAAGCATTATTTATGATACATTTTTTTCTGCCCCAGTCTGTCCTGGAATTTCAATTACACATATATTAAACCACTTGATATTGTATTGGAGAACACTGAGTTCTTATTTATTTTTTAAAAAATTGGTAGACTTCATTTTTTAAGAACAGTTTTAGGCTTGCAGAAAAATTAAATAGAAAGGACAGAAAGTTCCCACAAATCCCTTCTTCCTCTGCATACAGTTTTAACTATTAACACCTTGCATCAGTGTGATACATTTGTTACAACTGATGAGTCAATGGCAACACATTATTTGATTTATTTTTAATTTTTTTTTTTTCATTTTAAAGATGTGAGGCACAATTCAGGATTAGGTATGCAAGTGGTCATTATATAGGTAAAGTTTGAGCCTCCCTTTGGTCCCCACTCTTCACCTGGTTTGCGATCAGGTACTCTTACTGATGTTATATGCCCCCCTCCCCTGGCAGTGCCCACTACTGCCTATCCCTTTCTTATAGTATTATGGTAAATGTTCAGGGTCCACTTAGGAACATCTGCAAACCATAAATATAATTAAATACATCAACAAATGTAAAAACAAGAACCACATGATCTCATTAAATGCAGAAAAAGCTTTTTATAAAATCCAGCATCCCTTCTTGATAAAAACCCTTGAACATCTAGGCATAGAAAAAACATACCTCAAAATAGTAAGTGCCATCTACGATAAACCCACAACCAGCAAATTGCTAAACAGACAGAAACTGGGAGAATTTCCCCTGAAAACCGGAACAAGACAAGGCTGCCCACTCTCACCCCTCCTGTTCAACATTGTGTTGGAAGTCCTAGCTAGAGCAATTAGACAAGAGAAGGAAATCAGGGGCATCCAAATAGGAAAAGAGAAAGTCAAGTTGGAATCCCTCTTTGCTGACAATATGATCCTATACCTCGAAAATCCAAGAGAAACTGTCAAAAACCTTCTTGCACTAATAAAGGACTTTGGCAAAGTCTCAGGGTACAAAACAAATGTGTAAAAGACAGTCACATTCTGAAACACAACCAACAAACAGGCAGAGAAACAAATAAAAGGCACAATCCCATTCACAATAAACACATACACACACACACACACACACACACACACACACACACACACAAAATCCTCGACATTTTCCTAACCAGAGAAGTGAAAGAACTATACAATGAAAACTACAAAACACTGCTCAAAGAAATCCAAAAAGACACAAATGGAAAAATAATCCATACTTATGGATAGGAAGAATAAACATTGTAAAGATGTCCATCCTAACAAAGTCTACAAATTCAACGCAATACCTGTTAAATCACCAATATCATTGTTCTCAGGCCTGGAAATGACAATACAGAAATTCATATGGAAACATAAACAACCACAAATAGCCAAAGCAATCCTCAGCAAAAGAAACAAAACAGGAGGTATCACACTTCCAAACTTTAAACTTTACTATAAGGTTACAATGGTCGAAACAGCCTGGTTATTGGTGCAAGAACAGGCATACAGACTAATGGAACGGGATAGAGATTCTGGAAGCAAAACCTCAATTTCTCAACCAACTAATCTTCGGCAATACATTATTTTAAACTAAACTTCATAGTTTACATTAGCGTTCACTCTGTGTTGTTCATCCTATGGGTTTTGACAAATATATACTATGTATCCAAATTACAGTACCATGCAGTATAATTTTATTGCCCACAAGTTCCCTGTGCTTCATCTATTCGTTCCTCCCTCCCTCCTAATACCTGGCAATCAGTGGTCCATAGTTCTGCCTTTTCCAGAATGTCATATAGTTGGAATCATACTGTATGTAGTCTCTTTCGATTGGCTTCTTTTACTTAGCAATGTGCATTTAAGCTTTCTAGATGTCTTTTTTGTGACTTGCTAGTTCATTTCTTTTTATCATTAAATAATATTGCACTGTCTGGGTGTATCACAGTGTATCTACTTTTGAAGCACATCTTTGTAGCTTCTAAGTTTTGACACTTGTGGATAAAGCTGCTATAAGAATTCATGAGTAGGTGTGTGTGTGTGTGTGTGTGTGTGTAACTCCTTTGGAGCACAATTACTAGGTAATATTATAAGAGTATGTTTAGTTTTTATAAGAAATTTCTAAACATTCTTCCAAAGTAGCAATATAATTTGGCAATGAATGAGTTCCTTCCTTTGTTCATTCTTTTTCACAAGTATTTTCCCCTGTATGTTCCAGTTTGGATAATTTCTATTTCCCTGTTTTAGGCCTTCTCATCTTTCCTTCTGAGTTAGCACCTATCATTGCTGTTAGCATAACCAGTGGCTTTTTAATTCCAAATATTATATGTTATAGCTTTACAATTTCCATTTGGTTATTCTTTAAATTTTCATTTCTTTATTGAGTTTCCTCCAACTCTTCTTTCCTTATCATCGTGGTTTCATTTAAATTCTTGCACATATTTATTTATGTTGGAATCTTACTCTGTCACCCAGGCTGGAGCACAGGATGCACGCTCACGGCCACCGCAGCCTTGACCTGATGGGCTCAGGCAATTCTCTGCCTCAGCCTTCCAAGAAGTTGGAACTACAGGTGCCCACTACCACGCCTGGCTAATTTTTTGACTTACTGTAGAGACGAGGTCTCACCAAATTGCTCAGGCTGGTCCCAAACCCTGGGCTCAGGCAATCCTCTTGCCTCAGCCTCCCAAAGTGCTGGGATTACAGGCTTAAGCCACCACACCTGGTTCCTTGCACATATTTATAACAGCAGTTTTGAAGTTCTTGCCTTCCAATCTCATCATCTCTGTTGTTTCTGTGTCAGGTTTTATTGTCTGATTTTTTTTCCTTTTGGTTATGGGTCATATTTCTTTCTTCTTCACCTAACTGGAAGTTTTTAATTTTGTGCTGGATTGTGTACTACATTGTTCAGTGTCTATATTTTATTATCTTTTTAAAAGAGGATGTTGAATTTTGTTCTGGTGTTTGACTTGATATTTTTGAAACTTGTTTTAAAGCTTGGCTAGGGTTGATCACATCTTTATTTTAGAGCCAGAACATCAATTTTCCCAAGGTGTGGCTTTTCTAGGGTATCAACTGAGTACTTGGGACCAATGAGGTCTTTCCCCTCTGACTAGTTAGAACTCCAATGCTTCCCAGCCCTGTGTAGCCCTAGGGTCTCCGAAAGGAGTTTTCTGCCCAGTCCTGAGGACTCATACTCAGTGCATGCACAACATAGGATTCAGCAAAAGACCCAAAAGGACCTTTGTGCAGATTTCTGAATTATTTTCTCTCTGAAGCTCCCTCCTTTCTCAGAAAATTCCATTCACTTCAACAACTCTGAACTCTAAAATGCCTCCTCGGCTCGGTGAGACTGCCAGACTGTGCTTGGATTTCACTTCCTTGCATTGTGGCTTTCAAAGTATCTCCTGTCAGAAAACCAGAGTGATAGTAGGACTTTCTTCATTTAGTTCCCTTGTCTCAGGATCACAATCCTACACTGACTGCCTGTTGGCCAACATTTGAAAACAGTGGTTTCATATATTTTATACAGTTTTGTAGTTGTTCACCTCGGGTACCACTTAGTCTGTCATAGCAAAAAACAAACATTCGCTAAAGGTTTTAAGTTTTTTGAAGACATTTTTATTCTGGAGAATTTAAGAGAAAAAAGAACTCCTAGGCATCAATCATCCAGCTACCATAACTTGCAACTCATGATCCATCTTCTTTCATCTACACACCCATTCACACATCTTCCCAAATTCTGTTATATTTATTATTATTGTTTTTTAATCGAGATCTCAGTCTGTTACCCAGGTTGGAGTGCAGTAGCTTGATCATGTCTCACCACAGTCTTGAACTTTTGGGCTCAGGTGATCCTTCTGTCTTAGGCTCCTAGGTAGCTGGCGCTATACGCACATGCCACTGCATGCAACTAATTATTTAATTATTTATTTATTTGCAGAGACAGGTCTCACCATGTTGCCTAGGCTGGTTTTGAACTCCTGGGCTAAAGCAGTCTTCCCACCTCAGCCTCTAGAGTAATGCTGGGGGTGGATCCCAAAGTGCTGGGATTACAAGTGTGAGCAAACACGCCTGGCCTATTTTGAAGCATATATTAGAATCATGTCATTTCATCCACAAATATTTTAGTATTTATCACTAGTAGTTAGGATTTTTTTAATGTGGCCACAGTAAGATTATCATACGCTAAATTAATAATTCCTTAAATTAAGGAGAATAACTCCTCAAGTAATTATTATAATCACAAAAAGAATAAGTTCAGCGCCAAGCACAGTGGCTCATGCCTGTAATCCCAGTACTTTGGGAGGCAGAGGCAAGAGGATTGCCTGAACTCAGGGGTTCGAGACCAGCCTGGGCAACATGGCAAGACCTCGTTTCTACAATAAATCAAAAAATTAGCCGGTCCATTGTGGTGCACTCCTATAGTTCCAATTACTTGGAAGGCTGAAGTGGAAGGATCGCCTGAGCCCAGGAGGTTGAGGCTGCGGTAGCCGCGAGTATGCCACTGCACCCCAACCTGGGCGACAGAGTGAGACTCCAACTCAAAAAAAAAAAAGTGTTTGAATTCCAATTCCCAAGGGTTTCATGAATGCCATAATTTGCAGTTTGTTTGAATCAGGATACATATTATATTAAGCACAATAAAAATAGGGGAGAAATCCAAAGAGAGTTAAATCACACAAGGCCAAGGAGGAAGTAGTTTCAAGAAGGAGGGATTGGATTATTCAACCATGACAAAGGCTGCAGAGAGGTCAGATGAGAAGAGGCCTGAAATGTGTCTGCTGTACTTAAGAAACGTCTTAATTAATTGCTTGGTGGTGGTGGTGGTGGTGGAGGAGGAGGAGGAGGAGGAGGAGGAGGAGGAGGAGGAGGAGGAGGAGGAGGAGGAGGAGGAGGAGGAGGAGGAGACTGGACCGAGATTGCAGAGGATTTAAAAGTGAATGGGACTTGAAGTGAAGACAGGTGGGGCTAGATGGAGCTCTTAGGTAGAGATGTACTTTTTCTCTGAGTGATGGCGATTAGAAGTTGTTTCCTGTGAAGGGGCAGGGAAGGGTAATAAAGAGAGTGGAATAGAGGTTGAACTATTTTTAAAGAGGACAATGTCAAAGCACACATTTAGTGCTGGTAGGAAACACCAGCAGGAAAGATGGTTAAAGACACAGAAGCAAGGTATGAATGCATGAAGGAAGGTTTCTGAGGATGCAGGAGGGGATGGAAACCAGAGCAGAGGTGAAGAGAACCAGCCTTACAGAGCAAATGCTTCTCCCACACTGGCAGAGGGCAAATGCGGGCGTGGATGGTCAACTTGGTTATGGGGGTGCAGGAATTTGGGAGTATGTTCTATTTGATGGTATCCAATAGAAGTTGAGTCGACTTCTGAGAGTAATGCTGGGGGTGGATATTAGACAAGAAACGAGGCTTAAAATAGTTTTTGTGGGGAATAGGAAAAAAAAGCCAAGAGGCCCTAGAAAATTGGTCATGTAACACTGAGCACCCAGCTGATGTCAAACAGACATTTTAGGGGTATCAGTCTGTCCACTGGTGTGATCTTCTTCAGCCACACTCAGAATACAGTATGACTCTTACCAAATGTATTTTTTAAAAGCTTAAGGGAAATGAGGAAAATTCATCATTTATTACATGTGCTCTGTTTGTAGGGTGGTCTTGAAATCACATAACCACCTTTTAGAAATCTGGAAGAGGAAGTTCCCGATTTAGTGAGAGTTCTAATTAAGTCACTCTCTTCTTGTTTTGATTCAAAGATGCTATAATAATTTAGCTTTGGTTAATACCCAATGCCTTAGTTGATCCTATTTCCCCCATCCTACTCCACAGCATCTTGGTCTGTAAACACTGGCCTTGTATGCCAGTACTCTATACGCCCCATGGAACACTCTGGACTTACATCTCAGGGAATCAATCTAAGAGCAGCCTCCATAAGGCCTGCATTCTCAGGAAGTTGAGCTTCATTAGTCTGTCCATCAGGCTCAGTTACGACTTTCTCTGAGAAAAGACAATGAAGAATTCAGCCCTTCCTAAATACGAATTTAAAACAAAAATATACTGATGTCAGTGATGAGAAGTAAAATGTACTAACAAGTACCAAAGAGATAAGGCAAATGATAATACTCTTAACCTAATGCCAAAGCTCCGAAGTCTTCCAGTTCCTTTGAAGTTGTTGGTACCGAGGAGGTGAGACAGCAGATAGCTAAGCAGAAAGGCTAGACAGGCAAACAGAGCGGGGCCTCCGGTAACAACGTAGCAAACTCCTGCCAGGCCCCTCAAGCTCAACGTTGGTAAACAAACTGCCTGTGAGCCACTCAAGCCAGAGCTTAAGTACTCAAAGCTGGGATTGAAAAACAACCAGTCAGATCACCATTAGGCCCCTACCTTCTGCTGATTGGTCCTTAATACTGACCAATCAGAACAGCTAGTGCTGACCAATCAGCGCACAGCTAGTGCTAGCCAATCAGTTCAGTCTTACGGCTATATAAGCACCCGGTTTCGTGCCCCGAGGACCGGCAACCCTTTTGGGTTTTCTTCTTGAGTGGGAGGTATTTTTTGTATTTGTATTCTCAATAAGCCTTGCTTTCTTTATTTATGCTGTTTTTGTTGTAGTTTTTGTCTGTGTTTCTCATCTGATTTGGGCATCGGATAGAAACCTTGAACAGAAGAGCTGCGGAAAATCATCAGATGCCGAGAGCCAAGCATCCCAGAGGCTGGTTTACCAGCGGAGAGATGCTGAGCCAGGAGAGCTACTGGAAGAAGGCAAGACTCCGAAGCTGACGCTCCGGTGACTAGCTTCGCCAGTTCATTAAAGCTGACACTCCGGGGACTAGGTTTGCCAGCTCACGCACTAGCAACACTTTCAGGGCCTGGCTTGCCAGCCCCTCAGAGCCAACACTCCAGGGCTAGGCTTGCTAGCCCATCGCACCAGCAGCACTCTCCGGGCCTGCCTTGTCTGCCCATTACAGCCAAACTTTTGGCACTCGGCTTACCAGTTCCTCAAGACGATCCTTTTGGGTTGACCTGAAAAATCCTTAACGGAGATACAGCTAATGTTTATTCACTGAAATCATTATCTGTTCTTGGGAAAAGTCCTGCTAAGTTTAAACTAATTATAGAAGGAACGGATATTATCTTTTCCTAGAAAAGTATCCATGACATTTGCCAAATAGGAATGTCAGTTAACACAGCCATCTAGGTTTAAGATACAGCCATGGGTCGGTCGGTCGGGTGGGCTGGGTCATACTTACAGTGCCAGCATTCTGGGAGGCCAAGGTGAGAGAGTTGCCTGAGCCCATGGATTGAGACTAGCCTGGGCAATTTGTCTCTGACCTCTACGATAAGTAAAAAAGTTGGGCGTGGTGGTACATACCTGTAATTCCAGCTACTTGGAAAGCTGAGGTGGAAGGGTCACCTGAGCCCAGCAGGTGGAGGCTAAGGTGGCCATGAGTGTACCACTGCTCTCCAGCCTGGACAGACTCCAACTCAAAAAAAAAAAAAAATATATATATATATGTGTGTGTATATTAGCTATGTGCCTCGTGACATTTCAGTCAATGAGGGACTACCTATGAGACAGTGGTCCTGTAAAATCATCACATTGTATTCTTAGGCCAGGTGCAGGGGCTGGCGCTTGTGACTAGTTATATCTTGATTTTAAAAAATTTAATCACACAGACCTGTACCTTTTCTAGAAAACAAATTATACATGTAACAAGAAAAAAACCAAATACTTTGTGAAAAGTCTATGAGATAAGTTGCTTTTTCCTGAGCTAAGGTACTTTTAAAGAGAATCTGCCCATTTAGTCTGCCTCCCATGAGTTGAGTGCGAATGTTCTCTCTCTCCTAGAACATTTCTGGCCAGGCACAATAACTCATTGCCTGTATTCCCAGCACTTTGGGAGACCAAGGTGGGAGGATCTCTTGAACCTAGAAGTTCAAGACTAGCCTGGGCAACATAGTGAGACCTCATCTTTAGTAAGATCTCGCCTCTTTAAAAAAAAAAAAAAGCCAGGCTTTGTGGTGCAGACCTGTAGTCCGAACTACTTGAGAGATTGAGGCAGGAGAATCGTCTGAGCCCAGGAGGCAGGGAGTACAATAAGCCATGATTGTACCACACTGCACTTCAACCTGGGTAATAGAGTGAGATCCCCAACTCAAAAACAAGTAAACGTTTTCCAGCTCATGTGAACCTTTCCCCACTCAGAATTACTTGCTTGGTCTTGCGTCCTGGTGCTTCATTTTCATTTGTTTTTAATCGCCTTCTTTAATAGTATTTTTCTTTTTCCACCAAACACAAATGTGAGTGACGTAAGAAAAGGGAGTATGTCAAGAAGCTTTCTCTTCCCGGGATGCCCAGTCTGTGGTCCACAGTGGTGCACACCTAAGTATTTGTCAAAAGAACAAGTGAATGGATCAGTATTTCGCCCACCTTTGAAATGTCCTGTTATAAGAATTTTCAAACATACACCAAAACCAGAAAAAGCAGTATAATAACCCCCCACAGTATACAACGGGCTTCACACTCTTCACAACTCACCAGATTATTTTAGGCAAGACCCAAATGTTATATCTTTTCTTTCATTAAGACATCAGTATATATCTCGAAACAATCGGCCCCTTCTGTTTAGTAGAACTACGATTCCATTTTTCCTAACATGGACTTTAGTAAAACAGTCTTAATTTTCTTAATATCTATTACACTTAAAGTCATTTATATCCACTTTGTTCGAATGTCCCATTCCTCCTGAGTGTTTTTTTTTTTCTTTCCGTAGTTGATTTGCTCAAATCAGGATCCAAACAAGGGTCACACATTGCGTTTTGTTGGTGGATGTCTTAACATTTCTTTTCATCTGTAACAGTGCCCTCTGCAGGTCACTTGTCCCATAAACTTGGCCACATTCTGGATTTGTGATTGAGCCAATGCTGCAAATTTTACCTATAAAAACTTGTCACAAACTGCACCAATTTGCCAAGAGTTTTTCTGGCATTTGCCAACTCTTGACCTGCATGTTTAATAAATTCATAATTAATTAGACTCAACTTGCTAGCATAACTTCTTCTCACTTAGTCATAACAATATTTCATTGTGGATTTCATTTACAGTTTCCCCATGGTTAATTATCTTGAGCATATTTTCATGGACTTACTTGCCATCTGTATTTTTTTTTTTTGGTGAAATGTCTTTTGCCTCTAAATTGTTCGCTTTTTACTGTTGAGTTTTGAGAATTCTTTATGTATCCTAAATACTTGTTTTTTGTCAGATGCGTGGTTTGTAAATTTTTATTTTTCTCTATGTGGCTTGTTTTTTCTTCCTCTTACCAGAGCTTTATGGAGCAAAAGTTTCTTTGTTTTTTACAATTAAATGCATTTTATTTAAAACATAGATAATAAATACTCAAAACCATCACTTTTTATTTTACTACTTTTTACTATTATCTATACTTTTGCAGTTACTCATGTTGGTTGTATCTATAGTAGTAAAAACCACAATGGTGTGCAATCACAGTTTTTCCAAACTCCATGCTCAGTGACTTTATGTGAGTGGCTTGAAATTGACCGTGATGGGAGTATTGACACTGAAATTGGACCAATTTTTACACAAGCTGGACACCCATAGAAATGAAACTTAAGAAGCATTGAGCAAAAGTTTTTAATTTTGATGGAGTTCAAATTGATCAATTTTTTCTTTTGTGAATTTTGTTTTCAATGACAAGTCTTAGGAAATCTTTGCCTAATCCTAGATCTCAGAGATGTTCTTCTATTTTTCCCTAAGAGTTTAATGGTTTTATGTTAACATTTAAGTATATGACTCATTTTGAGTTTTTGTATAAGGTGTGAGGTTTAAGGCATGGTTTGTTATTAGTCTATAGATGCAGGATTGCTTCAGTACCAGTTGTTTAAAAGGTTATCTTTTTTCCATTAAGTTGCTTTTTCATCTTTGTCAAAATCAATTTGGGTATATTTGTGAGGGTCAATTTCTGGGTCTCTACCTTGTTCTACTAATCCATTTGTCTATCTATCCACTAATACACACAGTCTTGATTATTGTAGCTCCGTAAATCTCAAAATCAGATAGACTGACTTCTCTCATTTTATTCTTCTTTTTCAAAATTGTTTTAGCTATTCTGGTGCTTTTTCTTTCCATATAATTTTTAAAATAATTTTGTCTCTATAAAAAACCTTTTGGAGATTTTGATAGGAATTTCATTAAACTTGAAAGTCAGTTTGGGGAGAATTGACACGTTTACTGTAGTGCATCTTCTAATCCATAAACACAGTGTATCTCTTCATTAGGTAGAGCTTCCTTGCATTCTTTCATCACCTTGTGTAGTTTTTAAACACACAAATCCCATACATTTTTTTGTGGGACTGACACCTAAGCATTTCCCTTTAAAAAAATAATAAACATTGGTGTCCATGTGCTCATGGCTAATATATAGAAATACAATTGATTTGTGTATATTTATCTTGTACACTACAAATTTGTTGAACTCACTTATTAATTTTAGGACTTTTTTGTTTGGTCCCTTGGAGTTTTCTGCAAATGTCATTGGCAGATAGAGATGGTTTTATTTCTTCCTCCCTGATCTATATGCTTTTTTTCTTTTCCTTCTTTGTCTTAATGCACTGAATAGAAAGTACAGCATGTGGCCCTCACCAGAAGCCCGCCAGATGCAGCACTATGCCCTTGAACTTCCCACCCTGCAGAGTTGTGAGCTAAATAGATTGCCCAGTCTTAGGGATTCTGGCATAGCAACACAAAATGAACCAAGACACCAATTGAGGCAGAAAAATCATTTGACAAATTCATGATATTTGGGGGAGGGTGTCATTTCAGAAAAACAGGAGTAGAGGAGAACTCCCTCAACTTGATAAAGAGTATCTACAAAACAATCCACAATAAATGGCATTATATTTAACAGTGAAAGACTCAGTGCTTTGTCCCTAAGTTCTTCCCTAAGAACTAGGTAAGGTTGCCCACTTTCACTACTCTTATTCAGCACAATGCTGTACTTTCTATTCAGTGCATTAAGACAAAGAAGGAAAAGAAAAAAAGCATATA
>CAUYQG010179054.1:0-10956 GCA_963574415.1 Tarsius wallacei | reverse complement strand
TACCTTTGAGGAACTGCCAAATTGTTTTCCAAAGCAGCCACACCACTTTACATTCTCACCAGTAGTGTATAAAGATTCCGGTTTCTCCACCTCCTCACCCACACCTGTTACTATTTGTCTTTTATATTACAGTCATCCTAGTGGATGTGAAGTGGTATCTTATTAAGGTTTTGTTTTGCATTTCCCTAATGACTAATGGTACTGAACATCATTTCATGTGCTTATTGGTCATGAGTTTATCATCTTTGGAGAAATGTCTTTAAATCCTTTGCCTATTTTTACATCATGTTATCTTTTTACTGTTGAGTTGTAAGAGTTCTTTACATATTCTGGATACAAGATCCTTATCAGATGTATGATTTACACATGTTTTCTTCCATCCTGTCTAGGTTGTCTTTTTACTTTCTTAATGGTATAATTTTCAGCACACAAGATTTTAATTTTGACAAAGTTCAAATCTTTTTTTTTTGTTGTTCATTATATTCTTGCTGTACTAAGAAACCATTGCCTCACTCCATATCATGAAGAATTACTCTTGTGTTTTCTCCTAAGAGTTTTAGTTTTCGTTTAGATATCTATCCATTTTGAGTTAACTTTTTTATATCGTGTAGGAAAGGAGATCAACTTTACTCTTTTGAGTATGGATATTCAATTATCTCAGTAATATTTGTTGAAAAGACCATTCTTTCCCAATTCAATTGTCTTAGCACACTTGTTGAGTTATGATCCATTTTGACAAATTTTTGTATATGGGGAGAGGTATGAATTGAAATTATTTTTTCTTTTCTCTGTCCTTCCCCCTCCCTCCCTCTTGCCTTCCCTCCATTCTTCCCTTCTCCTTTTCTTCTTTTTTCCTTCTCTCTCTCTTTCTTTCTTCATAATTGTAGTCAATTGGCCTAGCATCATCATTGAAAGAATTATTCTTGCTTCATGGACTTGTCTTCGCATTTTTGTAAAAAATAAGTTTTCCATACATGTGTAGGTCTAAGTCTGGATAATCTATTCTATTTCATTGATCTATTTGTCTGTTTTTTTTTTTTTTTTTGAGTTGGAGTCTCACTCTGTCACCCAGACTGGAGTGCAGTGGTACGTTCCCGGCCACCGCAGCCTCAACCTGCTGGGCTCTGGCCATCCTTCCGCCTCAGCCTTCCAAATAGCTGGAACTACAGGTGCACGCTACCACGCCTGGCTAGTTTTTGATTTATTGTAGAGACGAGGTCTCGCCAAGTTGCCCGGGCAGGTCTCGAACCCACGGGCTCAGGCAATCCTCTCACCTCGGCCTCCCAAAGTGCTGGGATTACAGGCTGAGCCACCAAGCCTGGCCGTCTGTCTTTATACTAATACCACACTGTAGATTATAGTAACTTTGCAAGACTTAAAATCAAGTAGTATAAGTCCTGCAACTTTATTCATCTTTTTGTTTGTTTGTTTTCTTTCTTTTTTTTTTTTGAGAAACAAGGTCTTGTTCTGTCACCTAGACTAGAGTGTAGTGATAAAATCATAGCTCTCTGTAACCTCAAACTCCTGGCCTCAAGTGATTCTCTCCCCTATTCATCTTTTTATAGTAGGTTTGGCTAACTAGATCCTTTTAATTTCCGTATGAATTTTAGAATCTGTTTGTTAATTTCTGTGAGAAAAATCTGTTAGGATTTTGACTGAGAGTGTGTTGATCCTATAGAGCAAACAAATAATTTACACCTTAACAATATTGAGTCTTCTGATTCATAAGCATGGTATATTTTGGTCTCCCTTGAGCTCTGAGCATTGTTTTACAGTTTCCAGTGTACAAGTCTTTCATATTTTTGTCAATTTTATCCCTAAATATTTCATATTTTTTGACATAATTGTTTTGTTGTTGTTGTTGCTGTTTTGGTGACCCCATGGCAAAGATTTATTTAATTCGTCAGTGAGAATACGAGCAAAATGGTTTAAGTGAAGATTTGAGAAAGTGATTGTATTCATTTGCTAGGGCTGCTGTAATAAATCACCACCAGCTAAGTGGCTGAAAACAACAGAAATTCTTTCTCTCACAGTTAATGAGGCCAGGCATCCAAAATCAAGGTGTTGGAAAGGTTGGTTCCTTTTGGAGTCAGCCTCTCTTCTAGCTTCTGGTGGTTGCTGGCAGTCCTTGGCGTCCCTTGGTCTGTAGTTGCATCACTCCGTTCTCTGCCTGTGTAGTCACATGACCTTCCTCCTGGTGTATGTTTTGGATATAATTGTAAATGTATTTTTAAAATTTTAATTTCCAATTGTTCATGGCTAGTATGTAGACATACACATTATTATTATTTTGTATTTTTATCTTATATCTTGCAACCTTAATAAACTCAGTTATTAGTTCCAGATTTGTTTGTTTGCTTGTTTTTATATTCTACAGGCTTTTTTACATGGATTATGTTTATGCCAATAAAGGTAATCTTACTTTTTCCTTTCTAATCTGAATGTTGTCTTTTCTTGACTATTACACTAACTCAAACCACCCATACAATGTCAAATAGAAGTGGCAAGAGCAGACATTCTTCCTAATCTTGGGGGGGAAAGCATTCAGTCTTTTACCTTTAAGCATGGTGTTAGCTACAGGTTTATTGTAGATACCCTTTTTCAAGTAGGATTTCCATTCTATATCAGTTGGCATTTGCCTGTTTTGCTTTATTTTACCGCATTTATTTGGATAATCATATGGTTTTTCTTCTTTAGTCTGTTAATATGGTATATTACATTGGCTGAGTTTTATGTAAAACCAAACCTTTCATTCCTGGAATAAACCCCACTTGATCATGGTATATTTTCCTGTTTATTAACATGTGCCCGTTTGCCAGCACACATCTCCAGCACTTTAGTCTGGGTGACAGAACAACACCCTGTGCTTGGTAAGGGGAGGGCAGGGGAAAGGGAGGAGCCCATCCATCTCCTGGAAGATTTAGCCTCTCTGAAGACCAGCCCAACCAGCATGTCCAGTGGGAGTTTGAGATGAGAATGTGGTAGTGGTGCTGCTCTGGAACTCTCAGGGGTCCCTGGCCCTGGCCTTGGCCTCTGTGACACAGGTCTAAGTGGCTCCTCAGTTACTCGCAGGTTGGAGGCTGTATCTTCAGTACGTGGACTGTACTGGGCCCTACTCCTTGATTCTTCCTTCTCTGGAGTGTGGTGATGTCATTAAGAGGTGTGTGCAAAAATTAATCAAAGATAGAAGTCAAGCTTTGTGCAGACAAGGGACGGCAGACTATCTTTGTCCTCTGATCACTGCCAGTCTGATGAGGCAGATGCAGGCTTGTCTCAGAGGGAATCCCTGAGCTTTTGGAGAAAATAAAGGTTCCTGCTCTCCAGAATCCCCAGTCCAAGGAAGTGTCAAGATTCACAAACAGGTCATTATTTTACTAAGCACTGGCCAGGCCACGTTTCCTAGCTTTGGCCCCCTCTTCTACTTTGGGGAAGTGAATCTCTCTCTCTCTCTCTCTCTCTAATTTACTTTCTAAATAAACTATATATTCCAATCTAAAAAAAAAGATTCACAAACCAAAACATATATAGGTATCTATGAAGGAATGCATCAGCAAATGCAAATTAACACCTTCTTGTATAAAGATGTGTGATTGGATGGGGGAGGTGGTTTCCAGGGAAGGGTAGGGGCTTGAGGAGGGAATGACTCACAGATGGGCCAGTTGGTTTGCACAGCTGGAAGAGGAAGTTGGCAAAGCTAGTGGGGAGGAAGGGAAGCCCCAGGGAGTCTCCCCTGCCCCTTGTCAGCAGATATGGGGACACTGAGAGAGAAAGTCAATGTGAAGGCGAGGGGATTATTTGGAGTGTCAATTTCCAGGAACGTGCTTCTCTCCTTCCACCTTGTTCCCCTGCTCCCTCCGCCCCACACACCATCTCAGGTTCACCCCACGGCTGGAGATGGGACCTCTACTTTGTAACAATCAGATTTTTAACTGGGCACCTCCTACCTGCCCCATACCACATGACGCCTGACATTCACAGTATCATTCTTATTCAGTGAGGACTTGTTATATGCATTCTGCAGCTGGAGACACAGAGACACAGGGCACTCTCCTGCCAGGGTCTCCAGCTGAGGAGTGGGGGTGCCGGCATCGGATCCTCTCAGTGCAACTGCTCTAACCTCCAGGTCCAGTCCAGGCGGCCCAGCCCTGAGAGGGGGTCCCAGAGTTCAAGCTACCTCAGCTTCTCTCTGACCCTACCTTTATCAAGCAAACCCCCACCCCTGAACAAGAGGCAGACGGCATGGACTCCCAGGTCCCCAGACTCTTAACCTGAGGCATCTGTGCCCCCCAAGTTGGCAATGTCTGAAGACAATTTGGGGTGTCACAACTGAAACAGAAGCTCAGCCTTCTGAGAGGCACTGGCCCCGGACCATGTCAGTAGGTCGAACCAGCAGGCTCGCCCTTCTAGGTATGAGTCAGGCCTGAGCCCCTCCAGTCTCAGCTGGGGTGACTGAGATGAGGGCACCAACATGCTTCTGGATGAGTGGAGGCCCCTTCAAAGATGGGCAGAGAGTTCTTTCCAGATTCAGAACTAAATCCTTTCCAGCCATGGAAGAACACCTTACAGACACGGACATGTCCGCATGGGGGGCCTCCTTGACCAAACTCTAACTCAGGCTCCCGGGAGCTCTCTTGCCAACTAGGCCTTGATGCTTGGACTCCAAATTTGCCTCTCATCTGATTTTAGCAAGAATCCCGTCAAGTTGGTTTAGCCAGCATCCCTGCCGTGGCCCTCCACATCTGCTGGGGTTCCTCGTCCTCCACATTCTTCAGGTGTGTCACATCTCACTGGCCTGCTTTCAGTAAGAATCTTGCTGGGTCTGTTTTGCCAGAATTCCCCAGACCCCTGGTGTTTCTTCTCAGTAACTACCCAGCTACAGACACCCCCTGCTCCTTAGCTGTGAACTCCCATCTGCCCTCCTATTTACAGTCGAGTCCAATCTCTTCCCCACTGCAGTGGCCCCTGCGCCTAGCCCAATGACCCCTTGAATCAAGCCTGCCTTACTATGCTTCAGCAAGTAGCTGAAAAGGTCACTGAATGACCTTTTCTGTAACATCCTTCAGATGGGGATACAGAGGCCTTCAGGCCAATTTCCTTTCAGATGCTGGGGAGGGGCCAACTCCTGTCAGGTATGTCACCATCCCCCAGCTGGGCAGGCCAGAGCACCCTGGGGGAGGGGACTGTACCAGCTGGCTGTGGGCAGGGCTGTGGGGGTGGGAGGGAGGAGGTGGAGCATCCCTTTTCTAGGGCATGTGTCACCTGCCTCCTGCCCAGGGGCATTGCCCCGGCACTCCCCGGCCAGCGTGCGAGGCAGCCTTCTGAGCACACCACAGACCTTTCGAGACCTATGTTGCTGGCCCCCCAGAATCTAGAACATGGCAGATGGGGCGCAGGCCAACCCCAAAGGGTTCAAGAAGAAGGTGCTGGTTAGACGCTCCTCTGCGTGGAGAGGCCCAAGCCTCAGAGCCTCCTGTCCTTCGAGAATCTCCAGGTAGGTGCCTGGGATAAAATTCTCTATGGAGGGGGCAGGGAGGGGGGTGAGGGACCAGCTCCTGGAATCCCTTTCTCCAGAAAGGAGAGCTCTTAGTGTCTGAGTAATGGGTTGAGATAGGTCACTGCACCTTCAGTGCTAGAAGAGCCCTTGGAATCAGTCAACCCTCATGGGGCACTTAAGGCCCAGAGACGTTGAGGGATCCATTCATGGTCACATGACATTTTGAAAGCAGAACCGGGACTAGAGTCCAGGGACCCAGGTCTCTTGGCTCCGGGTTCAAGACGCAGCCACAAAGTTGGGCCACGTGTCTCCCTGACACAAGAGAACCTGGCATGTGGATGGGAGAGAGCTGCTCTGGCCTCAGACAGTGGACTTCCTGTATTGATAGCTCACGTGTGGAGGGGATTCCTGCTCAGGGTGGGAGGGAGGGAGGCATTGGTGTCTCCTGGCTCTGCCATCTGGGGTGTGACCCTCCAAGAGGGGATGGACAGGTGGGAGGCATTAATCACTGGGGCCTCGGGGGACCATGAGAATGGCACCCATAAAGAGGCCTGGGGAAGGAGCTGCAGGCCTGGAACTGCAGGAGGATGGAGGGGATGGACTAGACCTTGGGTTTCTCCCTCCCTCAGGTCTAACCTGGGTATGAAGTTCTTTGCCATCGCCATCCTGGCTGGCAGCGGTGAGTAAAGACAGGCTGGGGGTGGAGGTGGGAATGTCTCCTTCTCTCTCCCTCCCCGTCTGTCACCTGTGACCTTGGATGTCTGGGATGTTGTTCCACTGACCGATCTGAGACCTTAGGCCGGCCCCTCCCTCTCTCTGGGCCTTTACTTCCTGGCTCAGCCACGCAGGCTCCATCCTCTCTGGGGTTGTTTACCCCATCCAGCAACCTGTAAACAGGCATTTACAAGCTCCAGGGGGGCAGGCGCAGAGCTGAGCAAGCATCATAAACCAACGATGTTTGCTGGGTGTTTATGTACTTAAGAATGTGTATGAGTGTGTGTGTGTGTTCATGTGGGCAAGAGTTCACGAGCTGGTGTGCAGACAGACGCATGGATCTATGTGTGTAGGTGTGACTAAGTGTGTGGTGATGCCTGTGTGCAACTGTCAGTAAAATGGGGGACATGTTGGCACCTGTGTGGGGAACCTATTTCTGTGTCTTTGTGTGAGTGTGTGCAGTGTGCTCATGAATGTAGGTGCATAAACCTGCGTGGAGGTATGTATGTAGGTGGGTATAGGTGTGTGGGTATATGGAAAAGGGGTGGGAGGGTCAGGGGCTTCTTTCCCAAAGGATGGTTCTTGGGGCACCAGGATTGGGGGCAGCCACATGCAGAACTGTCGCAAGAGGCTCCTGACAAGTTGGACCCAGCCCGCATCCACATCTGGGCGTCCGTGTGGCAGGCGCGTCAAGGGGGCAGAGTTTCTGCTGAACCCCTCGCCAGCCTCTCATGCAACCTGTCGGGCCTCACCGGAACACAGCCTGGTTTGAGGAAGATATAAATGCCAGAAACAAAAGTTTCAGGGCGGCCAGACATGAGAGAGGGCAGTTGCATTCAGGCCAAAGTGACCTATCATTTCGAAAACTACCCTTGAGCTTAGCCCAAACCACTGGCTAGGGACAGAGCCTCCAGCTTGACGGAACAGCGACTTTGCTTCCTCCCCTTAGAGTGTGAGTGTGGACATGGCCTCATGTTGGGCCCCTGATTCTCCCCTGGATGCTGTTGTATATGTGAGTGCGTTTGTGATGCGTGAGCATGTGAATGCATGCATGTGAGATGAGTGAGTGTGCTCTTTCCACAAAGCGTGCTGAGGAGGTGAGTTCTCTGTCACTAGAGCGGTCAGACGTCATGTCTCGAGAAGCAAGCAAGGATGCCTCCGGGATGCCACTGAGCCCCCAGTCCTAAAGTCCCTGGCTTCCTCCCTCTCCCGGCGCATGTCCTTGCTCTTGGAGCGGAATTCTGGGGCAGGGAAGGGGACAGGGAGCAGGGTGCTGACCTGGGCGTCTGGCTCTGAGAGCAACCTGGATGGAGGAGACAGTCAGGGGCTGCACTGCACGGGGTTAGCGTCACAGCTCCGGGACACACAGACCCAACGTGGTGTTTGGCTCTGCCCCTTCCTGCCTGAACGACTTGGGCAAGCTTGCACCTTTCTGTGCTTTAGTTTCCTCATCCATAAAATGGGGTAGATTAGCTCTCCTGCGATGTGCTGGGCGGCGCCACCCAGGTAAGGACTGAGGGCTCCAGGTTCAGTGCAATGACTCAGCGCTCAGCCCAGGAGGATGCCTGGAGGCAGCATACATCGCTTGGAGAGGTAGCCCAGGCACTGGGTGCAAGAGAGAGGACCGTGATGGGTGAGGGGAGATGTGTCATGGGGTGGGCAGTCCTGGCCACAAGGCTGATTTTGCTGGCGTAGAAAGTATCCTTGCACTATTGCTTCCTGGGTGTGTGTCCCTCTTCCGACACCCAGCCACTACACCAGCTTGTAAAATGAAGCTTTTTTTTATATCTTCATTAAACTACCAGAGCATGGAATTGACTCTGGATCCATCCCAAGATGCGCCAGCCCCGGGGCCATGGTTGGGGACCCCACAGTGGGGGCAAAGGCACCAGATAGAGGCCAGGAAGGGAGAGAAAAGACCAACAACAGCATGTGGCATCTGGAAGCTCCTCTCAGCAAGGGTACCACTTGGCAGCCCCTGAGATGTATGCACAGCCAGGTGGCAGAGGGTGTGGTGTGGACCCTAATATTTGGCTTAAGTCCAAATTCTGTCCTCACCACTTTCAGACAATGAGACTTAAGACAAGTTTCTAAGTGCTCCAGGCCTCAGTCTCCTCACCTCTAAAGAGGGATAACAACAACACTCCTAGGGTAGCAGTGAGCACTTGATGAGTTAATGCATGGAGGGGGCTCAGGATAGTGCCTGGCCTGGAGCAAGTCCTCAGTCAAGGTGACCTCAGTTGTTTTCTCAGGGCTCTGGAACTTACTGCGGGAATATGGGCCATACACTGCACTCCATGCTTGGTACTTTGTAGATTTCTTTGTAGATTTCTCCTTTCCTCTAGCTGGGCTGCCCACCCACCCTGCCACTCCCCTTCCTCTCCTGCCTCCTCCCTTCTACCTTTCTCCAGCCCTGGGTATTGGGAAGACAATCAGGACAGGACAGGTGGGGGGTGGCCATCCATGGGGCAGGGGCTCACAGCGCCCCCGGTTCTCTTGCAGTTCTGGCTACCGCCCACGGCAGCCTGTTCAACCTGAAAGCCATGGTGGAGGCCATCACAGGGAGGAGCGCCATCCTGTCCTTCGTGGGCTACGGCTGCTACTGCGGGCTGGGGGGGCGTGGCCAGCCCGTGGATGGGGTGGACTGGTAGGTGCCAGAGCCCCGGGGCTCCCCTTGGGACGAGTGGGGGCAGCTGAAGGTCAGACTGACTCTGATCACCATCTCTGAGAGGAGGGAGAGGTTTCTTTTCCCAAAGGATCAGGCTTCTTTGATGAATTGGTGATAAGGAGCCTGGTCTGTGATCATGTCCTCCTCTATTACTCGTCTTGGATTTGTGCTGTTGTCCATCTCCAAGATCTTGGGGCTGGAAGTATGTCAACCCCTCTTCTCTCTAGGGAAAAACCTTTTACCTGCCCCCAAACATACACAGGAACAGCAGCCACCCAGCTGATGCCCCATAAAGGCAAGGGCTGTGACCCGCCCCTCACAGACCGCAGTCTCTGGAGCACGGAACTGTGCTTCCTCCATCAGACTGGGAGTTCTCAGCAGCTTGGCTTATCTTCTGCCTCTATCTTCCCAGCAGCAGTCAGCACGAAGTCTGGTATCACTGGGAGCTTAATAAATGCATGTTGACTAATTGACCTCCCTCCACCAGACATGATAGGGACAGCCACACCTAATTTGCTTCTTACCTCCCATCCTTTCTGTCCCCATCAACCCTCCAGACCTTTGTCCCTCCCTGGCCATCAGGCACAGCCAGGGACAGCCTCGGTAGTCATTGCTCCGCCAACACTGACTTAAACCCAGTCCCCTCTCCGCGCCCCTGTCCCCATTGCTGGACTGCCTGACCCCTCCGGCAACTGTATCCAGAGCTCCAGGGGGGAAGCTGGGAGCCCTGGGGATGGAAAAAGGGGCAGAGTTACGGACCCGGGGTGCTGGCCCCAGCGCTGCCTGGTTGTGTGACCGCAGGCAAGTAACTGCTCCTCTCTGGGCTTCAGTCTGAAGGTCTGACCTGTGAGGGACTGGAATAGATGATCAGAGGTGCCTGCTGGTGGGAGATGGGCCAGCCTGGCCACACCTGCCTGCTCACCCCTGCCCACCCCAGGTGCTGCCATGCCCACGACTGCTGCTACCAGAAGCTCTTTGACCAGAACTGCCACCCCTATGTGGATCACTACAACTATACCATCGAGAACAACACCAAGATCATCTGCAGTGAGTCCCCTTCTTGGCACCTGCCCTGGGAGAAGGGTGTGAACTGCCAGCCCCACCTGCCTGTGCAGGCTGTGGGCAGTCTTGCCAGATGAAATACAGGCTGCCCTGCGAAATTTGAATTTCAGATAAACAATGAGAAATGTTTATCTGAAATGATTCTAACTTTTTTTTTTTTTTTTGAGTTGGAGTCTTACTCCGTCGCCCAGGCTGGAGTGCAGTGGCACGCTGCTCACGCCACTGCAGCCTCGACCTGCTGGGCTCAGGCGATCCTTCCACCTCAGCCTTCCAAGTAGCTGGAATTATAAGCATGAGCTACCATACCCAGCTAACATTTTCCTTTTTTATTGTAGAGACGAGGTCTCGCCAAGTGGCCCAGGCTGGTCTTGAACTCCAGGGCTCAGGCAATCCTTTCACCTCAGCCTCTCAAAGTGCTGGGATCACAGGCTTGAGCTACTACACCCAGCCGAAATGTTCCTGACTATTTATTGCAAGGGACATACTAATGCTAAAAATTAAATACTAGCCGGGCTCGGTGGCTCAGCCTGTAATCCCACGCTTTGGGAGGCCGAGGTGAGGGGATTGCCTGAGTCCGCGGGTTCGAGACCCACCTGGGCAACGTGGCGAGGCCTCATCTCTACAATAAATCAAAAAATGAGCCAGGCATGGTAGCGCACGCCTGTAGTTCCAGCTACTTGGAAGGCTGAGGCGGAAGGATCGCCGGAGCCCAGCAGGTCGAGGCTGCGGTGGCCTTGAGCGGCCACTGCACTCCAGTCTGGGGGACGGAGTGAGACTCCAACTAAAAAAAAAAAAAAAAAAAATCTAAATACTAGTATAAAATTAGTTAGTATTCATAGAAAATGAAGAGTTAGCATCAGTATGTCCCAGTTAAGTATGGGACATACTTATACTAGGCATGTCTTATTTATCTGGAACTCAGATTTAACCAGGCAGCCTGTGTTTTGGTTAACAAAGTGGAATTATTTTGATTTTGATTATTTGCTAAATCTAACTCTGCCAGGCCTACCCGTGGCTC
>CAUYQG010179052.1:0-13185 GCA_963574415.1 Tarsius wallacei | reverse complement strand
ATCTTCACAATGTTGATTCTTCCAATCCATGAGCATGGGATATTTTTCCATTTGTTTGTGTCATCTTTGATTTCTTTGAGCAGTGTTTTGTAGTTTTCATTGTAAAGGTCTTTCACGTCTCTGGTTAGGGAGATGCCAAGGCTCTCTCTCTCCTCTTTTCCTTCCCCTTCTTTAATTCTGTTTTTCAGGGAAGGTGGGGGTGCTTTTGCTTCGCTTGTGCAATCTCCTGTTCTTCCTTATGAGGGTCCTCTGGTTTTGTTCACTTTTGAGGTTGGAGTGTGGGCTGCGGGCTATACTTTTTGCAGTTTTGAGTTTAGTTGAGGGGGAAGCTGTGATTCAGAATCTGTATGCCGATTCCAGCTTCCCCCTATTGGTGTATGAGCCCACTGGAACCTATTTCCCACTGTCTTACAATCTTTCTGTGCAGCAGAATGTAGGTTTGGTCCCTCAGCCTCCCAAGGTGTGGGATTACTTTGAGCTGCAATCTGAGACGTCATGCTGCTTAGTTCCCAGGGGAGTGGCTTTGTCTTCTGTTTAGTGACGTTACCTTGGGAACCCAGGTGGAGACAGCTTATAGGTGGGCAGGGCAATGCGAGTCTCTGCCTGGAGAATGACCGAAGTGATAGGATCCTTTTTCTCCACTCTTTGGGTCTCTGGGCAATCGACTATGATGGTCTGTGGTAGCGTGATAGCATGAGCCTCCCAGGGATCGGCTGCACACCTGGGTGCTCCACTCGGTGCTCCAGAGCTCCAGATTTCAGAGCCCCAAAGCTCCAAAGGGCGGGCAGTGAGCAGCGAAAGTGGCCCTGCGCCGCTCCCAGCATACTTCAGTCAGAAATGGAATCAGTCTCTCCGAGGGGTGGGTGCCCAGAGCCTCCCAGGGTGACCGAAGGCTTGGTCTGGGCTTGATGCAGCCAGGGAGGGAGCTGAGACCCGAGCCTTCCCACCTGCGAGGGAGCAGCCCGGGACGCAATAGCCGGCCCTGCGTGGGACCGGGGGTCCCTGAGCCTCGGACCAATGTGTCCAGCTGTGGGCAAGGAGGTAGGGAAAGTAGGGCAAGAGTCTTTTTGGGGAACTCACATTCGAAGAATCTCACAGTTACACCTATGTCATTGCCATCTTAACCGGGAAAAAAGTTGTTTGTTTTTAATAAAACCAAATGTGTAACCCAGTAAATCTTGCCCTGGGTTTTGTTCAAAAGGATTAAAAACATGTTCAACAAAAGATTTGTATAAACATGTTCAGAGTGCTTATTCAGAACATCCCAAACTAGAAACAATTCTGATGCACATCAATAGGATTTTTAAAATTGTGGTTTATTCATATAGTAGAACACTACTAAGTAATTATAATGAAATGGAGTACTGATAAGTATAACGAGATGATTTCAAAAACATTATGCTGACACTCAGAGATTGGAAGAATCAATATCATCAAGATGTCCATCCTACACAAGGCAATCTACAGATTCAATGCAATCCCTATCAAACTACCAGCTTCATTTTTCACAGACCTAGAAAAGACAATACAGAAATTCATATGGAAGCAAAAGGGAGCCCTAATGGCCAAAATAATCATCAGCAAAAAGAAAAAAACTTTACTACAAGTCTACAGTAAATAAGACAGCATGGTATTGGTACAAAAATATTCACACTGACCAATACAACAGGACAGAGAACCAGAAATAAAACTATTGGCCTTTAACAAACTCATCTTTGACAAAGCTTACAAAAACAAACATATAGCAAATGGTGCTGGGAAAACTGGCTAACCATACACAGGAGAATGAAACTAGACCCTTACCTATCACCAGATACAAAAATTAACTCAAAATGGATCAAGGATTTATATGTGAATCTATGAAAACGTAGGGAACACCATCCTGGACATCAAAGTAGACAATTAATTCATGCCCATGTCCTCAAAAGCAAATGCAGCAAAAGCTAAGATTGACAGGTGAGACCTTAGCAAGCTAAAAAGTTTTTGCACAGCAAGAGAAACCATCAAGAGTAAAGAGACAATTCACAGAATGAAAAAAAAAAAATCTGCATGCTATGCATCCAACAAAGGCCTAACATCCAAGACCTACAAGAAACTCAAACAAACCTACAAGAAAAAAATAAAACAAAACAAAATAACCCCATAAATAAAAAGTGGGCAAAGGACATGGACAGACGTTTCTCAAAGGAAGATATCCACGCAGTCAACAAGCATGAAAAACTGCTCAGCCTCACTAATCATCAGAGAAATGCATATCAAAACTATAAAGAGATACCACCTCTCACTGGGTATCTCAGTGATAGGATAGCTATCACTACAAAGTCAAAAAACAACAGGTGTTGGTGAGACTGTGTAGAAAGGAAACACTTCTACTTCTACACTGTTGGTGGGAATGTAAGCTAGTTCAACCTTTGTGAAAAGCAATGTGGCATTTTCTCAAAGAACTAAAAATTGAGCTACCATATGATCCAGCAATCCCACTTCTGGGAATATATACAGAGAAATATAAATCACTCTACCAAAAAGACACCTATATGCATATGATTATTGCAGCACTATTCACAATAGCAAAAACATGGAACCAACCCAGATGCTCATCAAAAATAAACTGGATAATTAAATATGGTATATCTACATGATGGAATATTACACAGCCATAAAGAACAAAATCACATCCTTTGCAGCAACATGGATGCAACTGGAGACCATCATTCTAAGTTAACTATCACAGACACACAAAAAATGAATACCTCATATTCTCACTCATACGTGAGCCCTAAACATTGGCACATGAGCACACAGGTAAGAACAACTGATGCTGGGCACTACTAGAGGGGGAAGGGCAATAAGGAGCATACAACTACCTACTGGGTACCATGTCCATGACCAGGGGGAGAGAGGGCTCACTGAACGCCCAAACCTCACCTGCACACAATTTATACTTACGTATCAAATCCCCCCACGTACCCGACAACTCTACAAATAAAATAAATTTTGCTCAAGAAAAAAAACATACTGAGCTTTAAAGACGTCTATGCCAAAGGAAACATATTGCATGATTCATTTTATTAAATTCAGCTGTAAGGGGTATAAACTGAAAAGTAACTTCTGGGGGTGCTAGTAATGATTATATCTCAATGGGAGTTTAGACCATATAGTTATATGCATTTGCCAAAACTCTGTGTTATGTGTACTTAACTTTGTACATTTTATTGTACACAAACTTTACCTCAATTAAAAAAAAAACTGTGAAAGTAAATTCTGTCAAAAAATGTATGGTTAGAAACTACAGAGTGAAATTGTTTTTTTTTTTAACTGTTTTTTATTAAAGATGCGGGGTACAATTCAGGGTTAGGCATTCAAATGTTCATTATGCAAGTACCCTTGTTGATGAGGTGTGTCCCCCCATTCCCCAGACAGACTCCCATTACTACCAATCCCACTTCCCCAGTCCCCTCCTGGCAGTTTCCTGCTACTGCCAATCCTTTTTTTATAGTATTACAATAATTGTTCAAGGTCCACTTATAAGTGAGAACATGTGATACTCAGTTCCTTGTTTCTGTGAAAGATCACTCAGGATTATAGACTCTAAGTCCATCCAGGTTGCTGTGAAGTTCATGATTTTGTTCTTCTTTATGGCTGTGTGATATTCCATCGTGTGTATGTACCACATTTTTTTATCCAGTCCTCTTTTGATGGCAATACGGTTGGTTCCATGTTCTTGCTACTGTGAACAATGCTGCAATAAACATACGTGTGCGGGTTATCTTTTTATAGAGTGATTTGAGTTCTTCCGGGTATATTCCCAGTACGGGGATTGCAGGGTCATACGAAAGGTCGATTTTTAGCTCTTTTAGGAATTGCCACACTGTTTTCCACAGAGGCTATACTAGTTTACAGTCCCACCAACAGTGTAGAAGTGTTCCCTTTCTGTGGCATCCTCTCCAGCATCTGTTGTTTTTTGTTATTGATGATGGCCATCCTGACTGGAGTTAGGTGGCATCTGTGTAGTTTTAATTTGCATTTCTTTGATGACTAGTGAAGCTGAGCATTTATTCATGTATCTGTTGGCTGCTCGTATGTCTTCTTTTGAGAACTTGTCTATTCATATCTTTTGCCCACTTTGTTAAAAAAAATTAAATAAGTAGATCTTGAGTAAAGCAAATTATCCTCCACAGTGTGAGTGGGACTCTTCCAATTACTTGAATGCCTTAAGAAAAAGCACTGAGTACCCAGAGATAGAGAAAATTCTACCTTCAAACTGCCTTCAGATTTAAGACTGCAACCTAAACTCTCTCCTTGGCCTTCAGCCTGCTGGCCTGCCTTTCAGATTTTAGACTTGTCAGCCCCCACCACCATGTGAGTTGCTTCCTTAAAATAAATTGCTTACTTTCTCTGTAAAAGAAGAAGAAGGAGGAGGAGGAGGAGGAGAAAGAGAAGAAGAAAATAAACATGCTATTGAGTTTGCTCATTGGCCTATACACTAATGAGAGCAAATTTAAACTTTCAAGTCTGTAGTTGTACAGAATGTCTGCCATTTAGTGAAAGGGCAAGGGTTAATGCCCTAAAGGACCAAGAAGTTAGGGACTTTGGCTCAATCAAAGCACAGCTATCCTGTTGACAGTGCTTTGAGTTTCCAGCATGTGGGTCTGCTCTTAAGCTCGTGACAGAAGATCCAAACCACCTGACTGTTCCCATCTGCCACACCAGCACCAGGATGAGGAGTTTGCTGCCTTGTGTCCTGTTGCATAGTATGTCAGCCTATACCTCTGATAGTCTGCGGAGTGCCCACGGCTGAATGTCCCATTTCCCCGTCAGACTTATCCCCAGACAGGACCACAGGTGAGAATGGGAGGTGAACAGTGCATCCTTCCTTCTCCGTGGACAGAGCCCTCAACTAGGAGCCACACCAGACCTGCCAGTAGGTGCCATCTTAGAAGGAAACCAGACTTACCCCTCAGACCAGCACCCTTTGGTTGGTCCAAGCAGAATGAGAAAAACAAGAAGGGAAAATTTGGGAATGGAAAATTAGGGGATTTTAATGTATCCAATGAAAATAAATTTTTAGATTATCGTTTTTATTGGGATTTGAAAACAGGAGGAAGTTCATGGAACTTGAATGTCAAGTGTCATAGAGTCATGCAGATATAAATGGAGAGTCACAGGCATGACTTGACCCTGACAGCCTGAGGCCCTGTGTTCCAGCTCTGGTTACATTGCAGCATTATGCCTGGATCTAGCTATCACTGAGTGGTACTTGGGTTTCTTCTCCATTGTTCATTATCTGTTCTTTCCCTTAGAAAATAGGCGGTGGTGTGGAACAGGGTCAGGTAATCCTGACCGTTTTTCATCATAACAATAAAACTCTACACTCCTAAGACAGCAGCTAAGTGCCCTTTCTGAGAATCAAGCAAACTGTTTCTTCCTATGATGTGTACCAATCAAACTGATAAAAAATTCATACATTTGAACCGAATATTCTTTTTTATGATTCTTAATTCTCATGAAATCCAGACAGGCACAGTAAAGAAGACAGAACAATGATTCTTTCCTTCTTCCATCCATCCACGGAACAAGTGTGCATTTTAAGCTAATTCTATGCCAGGAGCTGTACATATGGAAACTCAATTGACTCAACCTGTATATAATCTTGACTAAGAAAGATTGGAAAAAATTAAACATAAAAAGGAGAACTCGAAGGCATTGAGTCTGTACTGTGTAGCTTCCTTTCTTCTAGTTGGAAATTATCACTAAAAGATCCCTGAGGAAAAAGTGTTAAGCGTTTAAAAGTGGACAACTAGCCGGGCTCGGTGGCTCAGCCTAGCCCGCGGGTTCGAGACCCGCCTGGGCAACTTGGCGAGACCTCATCTCTACAATAAAATCAAAAAATCAGCCGGGCATGGTAGCACGCGCCTGTAGTTCCGGCTACTCGGAAGGCTGAGGCGGAAGGATCGCCGGAGCCCAGCAGGTCGAGGCTGTGGTGGCCGGAAGCGGCCACTGCATTCCAGTCTGGGTGACAGAGTGAGACTCCGTCTCAAAAAAAAAATAAAAATAAAAAAATAAAAGTGGACAACTATCTACTCTCTTCAATTATGCCTGAGAAGAACTTGGATTTAGAAGGAAGACCACCATTAGATTCATAGAAGAACATAAGTTTTTGTCCTAGTTTAATTATTAACAAGCCTGGTTAACTTGAGCAAATTACCTAGTATCTCTAAATCTTAACTTTCTTGTCTTTTTAAGGTGATAATTGTTCTTTTCTGCATTGTACAGTCATGAAGATCAAACAAAATAATGCTCAAAGCTTGTTAACCCAGTTTTGGAATTCTCAAGCTCTATATAAATTTAAGTTAGTATCAGGCAAGTTGATATTGGGAGTCAGCTGATGGTTTTGAGCACTCTACAAAGAAACTCCAGAAGGCCACATCTGGCGGGGCTTTGTGCAAGCAGAGGCTGAGGAATGAATTCTGATGGTGAAGAAAGTTTCCATCATGCTCTGAAGGAAATCCTCTCTGGTCACATCGGATTACACAGCTATCAAGTTTGATGCAGTCACCAGACTACACAAAATTATCTTCTCAGAATGTGATCATCAAATCTTGGTTATTAGAAATTACTGGAAAATACTAAGAAATAGCAAATAGTGACTTTTGCTGTGTACATTTGGTTACATCATTCATTCAAATTCCGCTTGCATCACTAGAAGAGATCTTTCATTTCCTTCTCTAAAGTAATGAAAACTGCTTTCCTAAACAAATTTTTTAAATAACTTAATTTCATGCATAGAAATATCTTATATTAAAGGATAATGTTGTATCTTAATTAAGCTACTATCTTAAGAGACTGATCGAAAGCAACTGCATTCACCAATCTCAGCAGTTGCAAAAGTGCTTTCAGTGCAGATCCGTGTGGACCCTTCACAGGTTGATTCACTGGCACGGCATCCAGAGCTCTGGGACTTAGGAAGGGTCTCAGCATGTTGATCTCTGAAATTCCCACTTGGTAAAAGCTCTGTTTCTTCCACATCACCATCGCCCAGAGAAAGTGCTGACCCAGGGACTGGATTCCTTCACTAATTTATCCTCTCATGCATGCATTACCTATCTTTGTCACATACTCTACAGTGCTAATTAAGAAATAAATTCCATATGCCCCTGCCCTCACAGACTCTTAGGGGCAGCAACACAGAAAGCAACTAGCACAGCCTGAAGAGTAAAAGGACAAGATTTATCCAGTGAAGTGGTGGTGCTTAACATTGAATTCTTTCACAAATAAATAAGTAATTTATGTGGACTCAAAGCACTCCCAATAACCCAGGAAATAATAAGTATAAATGAAATCACATTTAAATTAGAGCTAATATCTACTTGCTCAGGGATTAGCTGCATAAGGGACACAGTCCAGGTCTTCGTCTCACTTTCCTTCAAAGGGTCTTCATCTGTTGCAAACCTCCAGGACTTTGCAGGGATGAAGAGGCGTACCCATGAACCCACCATCAAGCCAGGCAAGGCCTGGTCCTTGGCCATTCATTGCTTAGAGAGGCAGCTTCCCTGGTTCCTGAAGCTACAGTCCCAGTAGCACTGCTGCCTGGGCCACCACCCATACTTAGAACCCCTCTGGTGAATTGAGATGCACCCAGGAGTCAGACCTTGTGCTGACCCTACAGCTCCATCCTTTCTGTTCCTCAAAGCCTCATATCCCCAAAACTTCCTTAGATAAATGACTGCAGCTTCTATAGTGTCGACTCACACACCTCAGTCTGCACGGTATGTCCTTTGTGGATAATCCTGACACCATCTCACAGTAATGTGTGTCCTTAGCTTCTGTTTATCGTCTATTGCAACATAAGCCTATACACAAGGCACTAAAATCCAACTGGCATGCTTTGTTTATCTAATGTGCAATTCCAAAATCCATGTGACTCGAAAGAGAGCAATCAATGGCAATGATGTGCAGCCAACATTTCAGTATGGAAATTAGGCCTGCTGCAAAATATTCAATGCCTATGACTGAAAAGATTTTCAGAAAGGGTTGTTTTTCTTTTCAGATTAATTAAATAATGTGTGTTACTTTAAGGACTTGTTTTATCTTTTACCTTATTAAGTCAGCTCCTTAGAATATGATGCATCTTATGCTTAAATTTGGAGTCTCCTCCCAGGAAAATATTGTCCATTTATACTTTCCCCAAGATAATTTCAAAATTTTCTTGTAAATTTCTCATATATTTTAATTCACCTTACATATCTACCTCAGTGTTGTTTATTGCAGACTTACTTAAATCATTTTTTATAATTTTATAATAGTAAAAATTACTATATGTGTTATGTATATTAGTAGGGATATTTCATTACATTTAGAACATTTGTTATAAAATATTTACTCAACATGCACTTTGACTTAGGTTGAGGGCTATAACTGCAACCTGTAGGCCAAACCTGGCCTGTGACTTTCTGTGTATGATTCTTAATTAAGAATGTTTGATATTAGTTACTGTTTGATGCATAAGCAGTTAGTATGCACACAGAGGCTCACAGCAGCACACATTCATTATCACAGAGTTTCCTCAGGTCAGGAGGGCAGGCCTGGCTTAGCCTGGTCCTCCCTCTAGGGTCTTAAAGGCAGTTGTCCAGGGTCAGCTGTGCTGCGTCTTCACTGGCAGGCTAAATTGGGCAGAACCCACTTACAATGAGAAAAATGGGACGTCCAGCAGGTCTCACACTGTCATGTGTCCACTGGGACCCGGCGACATCGGGAGGCCAGAACAAGGGCCCCTTGGGCTCAGGCCGAGTTCCTTGTTCCTCAAAGACCAGCTTCATTGGGACTTCTGGTGGCACAGACCCCCGGGAACAGTGCAGTGGAGTGCTCCTGTGTCCAGGCCTCTAGCAGAAGGTGGTGTTGTCGCCCACAGACATGATCTGCTGTGCATCGTCATTGCTCAGTCTCATCTCGTGTTTCTCCCCACACTCTATATTCCCAGACACACTGTGCACCCTCATCTCTGGAGAGCACAACACATCATTCGTCACACCCACTCCCTTCGATGACCAACTTGTGTGAAATGGCAAGTCATTCCAACTTTCTTCTTTCTGGAAACTTTCCCCAAGTCTTCAAAGCCTGGATGAGATGATTCTGCTATGACCACCTGTAGGACTTTGACTTTTCCTATGTGAGGCAGGTTGTTTAATGTGTCTTTACTTTTGTTCCTCCTTCTTGAGCCAAAACACCAATTAAGAGCAGGATCCGTTTCTGCAATGTTTATTGCTGTGTCTGCAAATCATAGAGCAGTGTCAGACAAAGAAATAGAGAAAATGTTTGCATGTGTGTGCCTGTATGTATTTGTCTGTGTGTGTGTTCATGGGAGTGCATGCAATTGTGCATGTGCATGTGTGTGTGCATGCTTGTGTGGACCTGCATATGTGTATATGCTGAATCAACCCAGTGCTATTGAATTGTGCAACAAGGCCTCAGTCTGAAGCGTTGCCATCAACTTTGTCTGAAATATCACACTGACATGCCTTTTGGGTCCTAGGCTCCAAGTGGGCCTCAGTCCAAGGTAAGACAGCTGTGGTGGTTACTCTTGGGTGTCAACTTGACTGGACTGAAGGGTGCCTGTGAGGTGTCCCAGAGGAACTTGGCATTAGTCAGTGGACTGGGAAAGCCCTGTCCTTGGATTGACAGCACCATCCAGTCCTGAAGGGGCCCTGCTGAACAAAACAGGTGGAAGAAGGAAGATTTGTTCTCTCTGCTCTCTCTCTCCTCTCTGGAGTGGGAGCCTCTTCCCCTCCTGCCCTTGGATGTCACACTTCAGGTTCTTCAGCTTTCGGATTCCCTGGGCACCCAAGCCTTTGGTTTCAGACAGGGGCTGTGCTGTTGGCATCTGGGTTCTGAAACTCCTGGACTTGAGCTGAGCCATGCTACTGACATTCTATTTCTCTAGCTTCTCTGGCTTTCCACCTCCTGGGGCTCTTCAGCTCTTCTGGTTCTCCAATTTCTCTGATTTTTCTGCTTTTCTGGTCCTCTAGCTGTCTGGTTCTCCTGCTTCCTTGTTTCTCCAGTTTCTCTGGCTCTCCTGTTTCTCTGGCTCTCCAGATTCATTGCTTTTCTAGTTCCTCTGATTCTGGATCTTCTCTGGTTCTCCAGCTCTTCTGGTTCTCCAGCTTTGCTGGTTCTCCAGCTTCGCTGGTTCTCCAGTCCCTCTGGTTTCCGTTTTACTGATTGCTCGGCTTCTCTGACTCTCCAGCTACTCTGTTCTTCCGACTTCTCTAGCTCTCCAGCGTCTCTGTTTCTCTAATTTCTGTGGTTCTTCTGCTTCTCTGCTCTTGCAGCTTCTCTGGTTCTCCAGCTAGCATACAGGCTATCCTGGGACTTTTCCTCTGTGACCATGTGAACAAATCATTCTCTTCATCTTTTTTCACACATCAGACTAGTTCTGTCCCTCTGAAGAACACTTACTAATACACATGCCTTCGGTAGAAAAAGGAAATTCCAGAGGGAAGGATTTTCTTTTATTCACAATGACATTTCAATAGGCTAGTCAGAATCTTGGTGAAGAACCACCTTAGGAAATTCTGCACAACAGTCTTCCTACAATCCCCCACCACTCCCCAAAAAATAATCCTTCTTTTTCTTTTCCCATTTTTCAGTGACTAAACCTCCATTAACTATGCATAACAATGTTATGCTTTTTAATTATTCAACAACACTCAGGTATGCACATCAGTGTCAATAAGCACAGTGGGTGAACAGCAAAAGCTTTTGTGAAAAGAGCAAAGTGTCAGGATCAAGAAGCACTCAAAGTCAGAATTAGAGTGACCTCTTGAAAGAGGAAAAAAAACAGAAAAATCTTGACCTAATAAGTAATTATTCTCTAAGTTTTGGGGCCTAGTGATCCTTAGGGTGATTATACTGAGAGCCACTACAAAAGAAAATTTTTATAAAATTTTCGTGTTTAATAAGACCATATTTTAGATTCTGCAGTGATAGTCATCCAGTTCTGGATATCGTGCTAGTTATTTTGAAAAATCATCTGGTAATGTAATGCTTAGAGGTCTTAGACTAAAAGACCCCCAAATTAAGCCAGCATAGAGGGAGATTTACTAACACAGAACTATGCAAATCTGAAGAACTAATACGTTCCAACATGTCATAGCAGCGATTTTCTAAGGGAAAGCAAAGTATAACATGAAACAATAAAAATTATTTCATAATCCATAAAAAATTGCAATTTTAGTTCTACCACAAGTAAAGTAGAAGTCATATCAGAAAAGACATTTTGAAGATTGCTCCCTGGTGCCTACAATTTATATTTTGTATAAAAGCCTTTTGGGAGCTATACTTTTGGTTCGTAAGTTACTTAAAATGTGGTAGCATATAAGCCACAGATCTGTCAAGGATGAATTTATTCAATGTGACTTAAGCAAATTCATTTCAAATTGTAGTCATACTCTAGAGATATCATTCCAAAATGAGAAACTTTTTGATTTATCTTCAGTTTTATAAGTAAGGTCACCTTCCTTGAGTTTTAGAGGAGGACTTATTAATTCATCCATTCAACAAATATTCATTAGACACCTATTTTGTGCAGATCATTAGTAATAGCAATGAGAAAATTGGAAGGATACTGTGTTCAGGTTTTGTGAAATATAGATATATGTCTGTAAATAGCTATGAAACCAGACACAAGTAGACAAATGCATTCAGAGAAAAAAATCCACTTAATAAAGGAGCGGATAAAAATCTCTCTCTGGATAAAATGCTCTGAATAAGGGATCTGAAATTAACAGATCCTGGACTTGCATAGATATTGGGGAAGGATAATTCCAACAGAAATGAGCTTATCAAAAATATGAAAATAGTATTCTCTACATAAAATGTATACATGCAGGATATTGCTCTATATGTAAAAAGAGATAATAGCCAATTAATGAATGAAAACATTTAAAACTTCACTAGAAATTAAGACATTTGAAGTTAAATAGACATGGAATGCAATGTTTTCCTATTGGCTTGAGACATTAAGAAGACTCCTGAAACTCAAAGTCAATCAGACATCTAGACACAAAGCGACTGCAGTTGGCACAGTCCTTTGAAATCAAACCTGGACCTTATATGACAAATCTGAAAAAGCACTCACCCATTTGCACAGCAATGCCACTGTTGGAAATGTCACCTAAAGCAACAAATGAGTAAATATTCAAAGCTGTGTGCATAGGGATCCTTTTTATAATATCCTTAAAATTGCAAATAGCTGAGAGTATCTTAAGTATGTGTGTCAGTCAAGCAGGAGGTTCTTCAGAAAAACAAAACCAATAGAATAATCGAATTATACCTACAGAAAGAGAGAGGCAGAGACAGAGAGAGCAAGAGCGATGGAAGAGAAGAAAAACAGGAGGGACTAGAAGAAACTGCCACATGTGACTGCAGATGCTGGCAACCCCGAGATCTGCAGGGTCCATCAGGAAGCTGGGGACTCAGGAGAGAGGATAGTTTAGCTCTGACCTGAAGGCCAGAAGGCAGGAAGAAGTATCTCTTACTTGAGAGAGTCAGTCTTTTGGGTACTATGCAGGTCTTCAACTGAGCAAACAGTCTGACATATGGCGGATTCATATGTTAATTGCATCCAAACACGCTCACAGAAACTCTCAGAGCAACAAATATCTGAGCACCTGTGGCTCTGTTAGGTTGACACACCAATCAAAGGTCATGGCACAAACAATTTAAAATGAATTTAAGATCTTGTGTTGCATCCCTAAAAGGGGACTTTATGTAGTAATTCATATAATATAAACTTATTATTACATAGGTGAATGTTTAAATATCTTTTAATTGAAAAGCAAAATAGTAGATTGCAAAGTATAATACCACTCCTGTAATATAACAATATGTGTTAAAATGGGCTCGGTGGCTCAGCCTGGGCTCAGTGGCTCATCCCATGCTTTGGGAAGCTGAGGTGAGTGGATTGCCCGAGCCTGTGGGTTCGAGACCCGCCTGGACAACATGGCGAGACCTCATCTCTACAATAAATCAAAAATCAGCCGGGCGTGGTAGTGCATGCCTGTAGTTCCAGCTACTTGGAAGGCTGAGGCGGAAGGATGGCAGGAGCCCAGCAGGTCGAGGCTGCGGTGGCCGGGAGCGTGCCACTGCACTCCAGTCTGGGTGACAGCGTGAGACTCCAACTCCAAAAAA